>JARQOD010005550.1:0-47387 GCA_033576555.1 Oophaga sylvatica
TATAGGTCGCAGAGTGAGCCCAAAGCGTCAATACGTAACCGGAGTCAGGTGGAACAGGGACTTTGAGCCTGATCAGCAAAAGTAAGGACTTAGTTTCATCATTAGAAGGCTCCACCACAACATTGGCCGGGCAGTACAGCTATTGAGACAGCTGGAGAGTTTAGAGTTAACTTCGCTTCACGCAAGTTGGACTCACATACATACATTTGGAGTTAAGGAGGCCTCTAACCTGCTCAGCTGCTACCTGAATGTGCACTCTCCACCCCGACCAGCTTCCCGGGATCTGCTTGAACCATCATCAGTAAAAGGTATGAAAAGAAGCTACCTTGCGTGTGACTGAATTCTTACTTCACCCTGCACCTTCACCATAGACTTCCAGGGACCAGTCTCACCTGTGGGAGACTTACTACCAAGCTGCCCCATAACAACCCCTGTGAAGACCCTTACAGCAGCGCTGGTACAATTTACCAGAAACCACAGGTGGCGTCACGAACTATTTCAAATCCCTGTAAATATCCCCTATTGCACGACCGCCAGGGCCACGGACCGAGCCACCGCTACCAGTGACAACTCCCATAGATTTCCATGGGCTCGGCTCCGAGTACCCCATAGCCCTGGTATCCACAATTGTGGTGCGTGGTCGGAACATTACATACATTGGCTGTTAACTGGTTCATGCAGAATTACATGAACACCCGATTCTTACACTATGGCTGGTCCGAACAATGAAACCAATTGTTACCATCTGTATACACCCCAGCAACCTCTATATATACCCTAGCAGCCTCTATATACAACCCAGCAGCCTCTATATACAACCCAGCAGCCTCTATATACACTTCAGCAGCCTCTATATACACCCCAGCAGCCTCTATATACATCCCAGCAGCCTCTATATACACCCCAGCAGCCTCTATATACATCCAGCAGCCTCTATATACACCCCAGCAGCCTCTATATACACCCCAGCAGCAGCCTCTATATACACTCCAGCAGCCTCTATGCATACTGCAGCAGCCTCTATATACACTCCATCAGCCTCTATATACACCCCTGCAGTCTCTATATACACCCCAACAGCCTATATATACACCCCAGCAGCCTATATACACCACAGCAGCCTCTATATACACCCCAGCAGAAGCCTCTATATACAGCCCAGAAGCCTCTATATACGCCCCAGCAGCAGCCTCTATATACACCCAGAAGCTTCTGTATACACCCCAGCAGTCTCTATATACACCCCAGCAGCAGCCTCTATACACACACCAGCAGCCTCTATATACACCCCAGCAGCAGCCTCTATATACACCCCAGCAGCAGCCTCTATATACACTCCAGCAGCCTCTATGCACACTGCAGCAGCCTCTATATACACTCCATCAGCCTCTATATACACCCCTGCAGTCTCTATATACACCCCAACAGCCTATATATATACCCCAGCAGCCTATATACACCACAGCAGCCTCTATATATACCCCAGCAGCCTCTATATACACCCCTGCAGCCTCTATATACACCCAGCAGCCTCTATATACACCCCAACAGCCTATATATACACCCCAGCAGCCTATATATACCCCAGCAGCCTCTATATACACCCCAGCAGCCTCTATATACACCCCAGCAGCCTCTATATTCCCCAACAGCCTCTATATACACCCCAGCAGACTCTATATATACCCCAGCATCCTCTATATACACCCCAGCAGCCTCTATATACACCGCAGCAGCCTCTATATACACCCCAGCAGCCTCTATATACAAGTCTCCAAGACTTTTCACGTGCTGCGCCAATTGTTTGGAATGCATTACCCAGGTTAAAACGATCCCCACAGTTTTAAGCGTGCCCTAAAAACGCATTTGTTCAGAGTGGCATACCGCCTAACTATCTCTGTTGGCCCATTCAAAAAAAAATGTTCTACCATAATCAGGTACCTCTTATTATGTTCTCACCCGCTTTATGCATTTATTAGCCCTCTGTGTCTGTACTGTTACATACATTGGCTGTTAACTGGTTCATGCAGAATTACATGAACACCCGATTCTTACACTATGGCTGGTCCAAACAATGAAAGCAATTGTTACCATCTGTATACACCCCAGCAACCTCTATATATACCCTAGCAGCCTCTATATACAACCCAGCAGCCTCTATATACAACCCAGCAGACTCTATATACACCTCAGCAGCCTCTATATACACATCCCAGCAGCCTCTATATACACCCCAGCAGCCTCTATATACATCCCAGCAGCCTCTATATACACCCCAGCAGCCTCTATATACACCCCATCAGCAGCCTCTATATACACCCCAGCAGCAGCAGCCTCTATATACACCCCAGCAGCCTCTATATACACCCCAGCAGCATCCTCTATATACACTCCAGCAGCCTCTATGCACACTGCAGCAGCCTCTATATACACTCCATCAGCCTCTATATACACCCCTGCAGTCTCTATATACACCCCAACAGCCTATATATACACCCCAGCAGCCTATATACACCACAGCAGCCTCTATATACACCCCAGCAGCCTCTGTATACACCCCAGCAGCCTATATACACCCCTGCAGCTTCTATATACACCCCAGCAGCCTCTATATACACCCCAACAGCCTATATATACACCCCAGCAGCCTATATACACCCCAGCAGCCTCTATATACACCCCAGCAGCCTCTATATTCCCCAACAGCCTCTATATACACCCCAGCAGCAGCCTCTATATACACCCCAGCATCCTCTATATACACCCCTGCAGCCTCTATATACAAGTCTCCAAGACTTTTCACGTGCTGCGCCAATTGTTTGGAATGCACTACCCTGGTTAATACGATCCCCACAGTTTTAAGCGTGCCCTAAAAACGCATTTGTTCAGACTGGCATACCGCCTAACTATCTCTGTTGGGCCATTCAAAAAAAATGTTCTACCATAATCAGGTACCTTTTATTATGTTCTCACCCGCATTATGCATTTATTAGCCCTCTGTGTCTGTACTGTTACATACATTGGCTGTTAACTGGTTCATGCAGAATTACATGAACACCCGATTCTTACACTATGGCTGGTCCAAACAATGAAAGCAATTGTTACCATCTGTATACACCCCAGCAGCCTCTATATATATACCCTAGCAGCCTCTATATATAACCCAGCAGCCTCTATATACACCACAGCAGCCTCTATATACACCCCTGCAGCCTCCATATATACTCCAGAAGCCTCTATATACACCTCAGCATCCTCTATATACACCCCAGCAGCCTCCATATATACCCCAACAGCCTCTATATACAACGCAGCAGCCTCTATATACACCCCCAGCAGCCTCTGTATACACCCCAGCAGCCTATATACACCCAGCAGCCTCTATATACACCCCGGCAGCCTCTATATGCACCCCAGCATCCTCTATATACACCCTAGCAGCCTCTATATACAACCCAGCAGCAGCCTCTATATACACCCCAGCAGACTATTTACAGCTCAGCAGCCTCTATATACACCCCAGCAGCCTCTATATACAGCCCAGCAGCAGCCTCTATATACACCCCAGCAGCCTCTATATACACCGCAGCAGCCTCTATATACACCAAAGCAGCAGCCTTTATATACAGTCCAGAAACCTCTATATACACCCCAGAAGCCTCTGTATACACCCCAGCAGTTTCTATATACACCGCAGCAGCCTCTATATACATCTCAGCAGCCTCTATATACACCGCAGCAGCCTCTATATACATCCCAGCAGCAGCCTCTATATACAGCCCAGAAGCCTCTATATACACCCCAGCAGCAGCCTCTATGTACACCCCAGAAGCCTCTGTATACACCCCAGCAGTTTCTATATACACCCAGCAGCCTCTGTATACACCCAGCAGCCTCTATATAAACCCAGAAGCCTCTATATACATCCAGAAGCCTCTATATATACCCAAGCAGCAGCCTCTATTTACATCCCAGCAGCCTCTATATACACCCCAGCATCCTCTATATACTCCCCAGCAGCCTCTATATACACCCAGCACCCTCTATATACACCCCAGCAGCCTCTATATACAACCCAGCAGTCTCTATATAAACCCCAGCAGCCTCTATATACACCCCAGCAGCCTCTATATACACCCCAGCAGCCGCCTCTATATACTCCGCAGCAGCCTCTATATACACCCCAGCAGACTCTATATACACCCCAGCAGAAGCCTCTATGTACACCCCAGAAGCCTCTGTATACACCCCAGCAATTTCTGTATACACCCCAGCATCCACTATATACACCCCAGCATCCTCTATATACTCGCCGCCCACCCACTATATACTTCCCGCCCACCATTCCTAGGAGTAAGAAGCAATGAAGATGAGCTCCTGAATTTCCATCACTTTATACCTTGTAATGAGCCAACTGTAAGACAAAACCTGGAAAAAATCAACTCCGCGGGACAGAAAAGGGACCTGGACTGAGCTGGACTTTGGATTTTTATGAAAGAGGAAGAAATAGAGGATTTAAAGGACAAAGCAAGAATCTCTTGGAGGACAGACTGCACACAGGCAGCATTCATCTGACATCCAGAGACCTGAGCATCCAAAGGTAGGACCATTCTGCAACCCCAAAACAATCTATAGACTTCCTACAAATCTATCTTCTTAGAAATAAGGATTATAATTACTATATAACCACAAAAATGGAAAGCACAAATTTAGAAGTAAATGGGCAAAGCACATGGCTGGAGACACAGCACACCAGGGGGTCAGATATGGAGACACCACAGGGGCAGAAGAGCAGTAAAGTCAGCAAAGGAAAAGCAATGAGGGAGAATCCAGAAACCCTATATTCTGATTACACTAAAGATGAAGAAAAAAGGAGAACCAATGTGGTATTCCGCACAGACCATCTCTCAGCCTGGCACACCGCCCTGTGCAAGCAATATAAACATATATCTCAGTGCAACACCAATACTGGCCGGCAGATTAAAATTAAAAACAACGCAGAAGATGACACACACTCACTCACTATAACTTTGTACAATACTGGCACCGTCATGGTGCAAGGGACTGAGGACAATCTGCAGCAGTTCGATGACCTTTTTATTGAAATCAGTGAACAGGCAAAAATCCTTAGAAAGACACTTGCAGAGGCCATTTCTAATGCTCACATATCTACAGAGAAGACCTCCAGGGCCCCTACCCCCAACACTTCACACCTCTCCCCTGAGAACATCAGAGACTATCTATCTCAATTAGAAGGAGACTTGGCTCAAATTAAGGAAGAACTTCAAAGAAACTCACATAGAAATGCAAATGACCAAGCAACAAATTAGATCAATAAGCTGAAATGCGAGTTCAACTCAGCTCTCCAGAAAATAAGAGAGGAAATGAGCAAATTACAAAATGACAATGAAAGGCTCAGAAAGGAGATAGCAGAACTCAAAATACAGAGTCCTCAATGTCTGACCCAGCAGGGGGCAATGGAAACAAACCAGAGTACAGAAAACATTGCCTCCACTGACCAGAATGTGGAGACGCCAAACAACAACACAGCAATAACCTATAATATGAATAATACTGAAACCAAGAAAAGTGAGCCAGCGAGAAGCGAACCAACCACCAGTAAAGCCAGAATCACAGACCCCCACCATCAGCCACTTAACCCATCCCAGACACCACAAAGCCCTGATATCGTCCTAATAATGGACTCAAATGGGAAGTACCTAAATTCACAACGGCTATTCCCAGGAAAACGGGTCAGAAAAATCCACTGTGCAACTATTGAACAGGTGACAGAGGTCATCAATAATCCACGTTTTACCAACCCAAACCATATTATTACACACAGGTACAAACAATCTGCCAGACCAGCACAAGCAGATCGCAGCACAACTGGCCCAACTAGCAAAGAAGGCAAAACTAAAATTCCCAGACAGCAAAATCATTCTGTCATCCCTGCTCCCAACAAAGGACATATCCAGGCAAACCACCCAAAGCATCAATATGGAACTGACAGAAAAGGTCAAGACTGTCCCAAACGTGACCCTGGCACAACACCTTTCCATAAACCACCATCACCTATATGATAATAAGCACCTCAACAAACAAGGGTCAGCCTCCTGGCCAACGAGCTGAAAGACATTGTACTAAACAGAGGACCCAGGCCCGGATTCAACAGTGACCAACATCACACCGAAAGACCCCTAACAATGAAAAGACAGAAAACCCCAATCCTATCTCCAGAAGCTGGAAACAAAGCTCTTCACCCAAAATCAGACCATCAGAGGAGGAGACCTCCATGGAGGGGTCCACCGACCCCACACAGATACACGCAGAGCATAGATACGGATGAGGTAAAGACCCTGCTCAGCGCACTATGCAGGAAACTAATGTGACTGGATGGAACCAAGCACACCTACAAAACAGTCAGAAATCCAGTTTGTCCTACACAGCCATACTCATTACAAGGTATATACACACAAGATAAATAGAAAAATGACTTCACTTACAATCAGCAGCTGGAATATTCAGGGTCTCAACACCTCGACCTTTGGATGTAAAACAAATGACCCAGACTTTATACAAAGACTGAAAAATATAGACATCCAGATCCTCCTGGAAACATGGACCAGAGCCGAAAACGAATCCCTGGCGCCCATCGGATACAGGGAAATCTCTGTCCCTGCCCTGAAAAATAAAAACATCAAACAGGGCCGGAGCTCAGGAGGAATACTGATCTGGTATAAAGACGAGCTCCACCAATACATCAAACCGGTGAAGAGAGGAAGCAGCCACATATGGATCAGGATCAGCAGCTCCATCCTCACCTCTCAGTCTGATGTCCACCTCTGCGCCACCTATATACCACCGCCAGAGTCCCCCTACCTTAATCCAGAGAGCTTTGAGATCTTACAAAGAGAAGCCGCCCACTATCAGGCCCTGGGCAAAGTTCTCATCTTTGGAGACCTCAACGCAAGAACAGGGAGAGAAAACGACTTCCTGACCACGGATGGGAACATCTACATATTTGGAGCAGAGAATGACGGCCAAGACTCAGTACACACAGAGAGAAACAGCTATACAGTACAGTCAACAAAAGTGGTAAAAAGCTCCTGAACGTATGTAGAAGTTTAGGACTTCATATTCTTAATGGACGTACCAAAGGAGACTCTTTAGGGAGGTATACACTAAACTCCCATGTAGGGAGGAGTGTAGTAGATTATGCCATTACAGACATGAGCTGGGCAAATATCAGCGCCTTCATAGTCACCCCACAAACGCACCTGTCAGACCACAGCCAACTTCTTCTGTACTTGAAATCTACAGAGAAACCACCCACTCAAAAGCCACAGCATAGCGGCCTCTTCAACCGGCCTCCATCATATAAATGGTCCAAAACGTCGGCACTAAAGTACAAAGAGGCTCTCAGCAGACCCGAAATACAGCGGATGCTCCACCACTTCTACAACCACGAGTACCAGCCTAACCCAAAGGGAGTGAGTCAAGCTACAAAAGACCTCAACAATATATTCTATGCAATGGCCAGACTGTCCGACCTTAAAAAAGTTGACTACAAGAGACCAAAAGAAAAACAGACCAACGGTTGGTTTGACAGAGAATGTAAAGCCGTACGGAAGACCCTGAAAACAGCCTCAAACAAGAAACATAGAGACCCCAACCACCCTGGTCTGAGGGAGCCTATGAAACCATACAAAGACAGTACAAAACCATCCTCAGGAGGAAGAAGCAGAGTTTTCATCTCTACCAAGCTTAACCAACTCCAAGATGCTCTTCAAGACAATTCCTTCTGGGAACTATGGAACCACATGGGCACAAAAGACAAGAAAAACAACATCCATATCCAAAATGGCAACATCTGGCTCCAGTACTTCAGAGACCTCTATAAAGACATCCCAAAGGAAGAACTAAACCAAGAACAGGAAAACATAATGGCAAAACTAAAAGCAATGGAGGAAAAAGTAAAAAATTTCCAAAACCCAGGTGGATACACCTATTACATTACAGGAAGTAGCAGAGAGAATCTCTTCCATAAGATGTAGAAAAGCCGGTGGCCTGGATGGAATCCTACCAGAAATGCTGAAGTACAGCCCACCAGAAATACAGGCTGCAATGGTTAAACTCTTCAATATTGTGCTAAGTGCCGGCTACTTCCCTCGTACCTGGAACCAAGGCCTCATCACACCCATCCACAAGAATGGGGACAGGTATGACCCAGCCAACTACAGAGGCATATGTGTCAGCAGCAACCTGGGGAAACTGTTCAACAGCATCCTGAACAAGAGGATCCTCAGTTTCCTCACCGAACATAACGTCCTCAGCAAGAGCCAAGCAGGGTTCATGCCAAACCACCGCACCACTGACCACATCTATACCCTGCACAGCCTCATTCAGAGACAGTCCACAATACAAAGAACGGGAAGATATACGCCTGTTTCGTGGACTTTAAAAAGGCCTTTGATTCGGTGTGGCACCCGGGCTTATTCCTGAAACTGCTGGAGAGCGGAATAGGAGGAAAGACCTACGATGTTATCAAAAGCTCCTACACCGAGAACCTCTGCAGTGTGAGTGTGAACGGTAAAAGAACGGCTTATTTCCAGCAGAGCCGTGGAGCCAGACAAGGCTGCAGCCTAAGTCCAACGCTCTTCAACATTTACATCAACGAGCTGGCTACCGCTCTGGAATCTTCCACAGCACCAGGTCCCACCCTCCACGACACCCAGGTGAAATTCCTGCTGTATGCAGATGACCTGCTGCTTCTGTCACCAACCGAGAAAGGCCTCCAAGACAACCTGAAAATCTTAGAGAAATTCAGCTCCACCTGGGCACTACCGGTCAACCTAAAGAAAACCAACATCATGGTGTTCCAGAGGAGAAAGAGAAAATTAGACCAGCACCCTTCATTTGTCCTCAACAACTGCGCCCTTACAGGAACAGACAAATATACCTACCTGGGCCTAGAGATTCACCGGTCAGGAAGCTTCAAACAAGCCATAGAGACCCTGAAAGACAAGGCATGTAAAACCTTCTATGGCATCCGAAGGAAACTTTACCATCTGAAGCCACCAGTGAGGGTCTGGTTAAAAATCTTCGACTCGGTCATCGCCCCAATCCTCCTGTATGGCAGTGAAGTCTGGGGTCCTCACACCTACCCAGACTGGTCAAGATAGGATTCCAGCCCAACAGAAATAGTCCACCTGGAATTCTGCAAGCACCTTCTCCAAGTCCATCGGAGCACCTCCAACAGTGCCTGCCGGGCCGAGCTGGGCAGATTCCCTCTACACCTAACGGTTCTAAAGAGGGCACTGTCATTCCGGGCTCACCTACGTAGGAGCAATCCAAGCTCCCATCACCATAAAGCCCTGACACACGTAGGTGAAACAGAAAAACTAGGACCCTCGGAACAGCTCACCCAAACCCAACCTGACTAGAACACCAATCACAACAACCTGACAAAAGCCGAAATCAGGAAGATGGTAGACGAAGGCCAGGAGAGGTATGTCAGTGACTGGAAGAACGACATCATCAGCTCCCAGAAACTGACCATGTACCGGAGTCTACAGAGAGACTACAGTCTGGCCCCATACCTGGAGAAACTCCCGGACCCCAGAGACCGCCAGATCCTGAGCCGGTATAGACTCAGCGCTCACAGTCTGGCCATCGAATCCGGCCGACACAGGCAGAGCTACAAGCCCAGGGAGGAAAGACTATGCCAACACTGTGACCAGGAGGCCATAGAGGACGAAACCCACTTCCTGCTACACTGCTCCAAATACTCAGCAGTGAGGGACACTCACTTCAGGAGACTCTCACATCTCTTCCCGGATTTCATCACCATGAAGGAAGAAGAGAAAACATATATCTTGCTGGGGAAGAAGAGAGAGCAGCGGAGATAGCAGCGCGGTATGTGAGCGAATGTCATAGACTGCGAGAAAGAGAACTATGATATGCCATGGACTTCTATAGCCCCCACCCCGGATCTGCCCCCATCACCCCTCCCTATGCCATGGACTTTTATAGCCCCCACCCTGGACCTGCGCCCCCATCACCCCTCCCTATGCCATGGACTTCCATAGCCCCCACCCTGGATCTGCCCCTACTCAACATCCCTATCCCTATCCCCCTTTTGTACACTTGCTTTGGCAAAACTAATGTGTATTTAGTCCTGCCAATAAAGCTTCTTTGAATTTGAATTTGAATTATCCCCAGCATCCTCTATATACACCCTAGCATCCTCTATATACACCCCAGCATCCTCTATGTACACCCCAACAGTCTCTTCATACACCCCAGCAGCCTCTATATACACCCCAACAGCCTCTATATACACCCAAGCATCCTCTATATACTCCCCAGCAGCCTCTATATACACCCAGCAGCCTCTATAAACACGCCAGAAGTCTCTATATGCAGCCCAGAAGCCTCTATATACACCCCAGCAGCCTCTATATACACACCCTGCAGCCTCCATATATACCCCAACAGCCTATATATACACCCCAGCAGCCTCTATATACACCCCAGCAGCCTCAATATACACCGCATCAGCCTCTATATACACCCCAGCTGCCTCAATAAACAGCCCAGCAGCCTTTATATACACCCCAAAAGCCTCTATATAAACCCCAGCAGCAGCCTCTATATACACACCAGAAGCCTCTATATATACCGCAGCAGCCTCTATATATAACCCAGCAGCCTCTATATACAACCGAGAAGCCTCTGTATACACCCAAGCAGCCTCTATATACACCTCTGCAGCCTCTATATATAACCCAGCAGCCTCTATATACACCCCAGCAGCCTCTATATACACCTCAGCAGCAGCCTCTAAATACACTGCAGCAGCCTCTATATACAGCCCAGAAGCCTCTATATACGCCCCAGCAGCATGCTCTATATACACCCCAGAAGCCTCTGTATACACCCCAGCAGCCTCTATATACACCCCAGCAGCAGCCTCTATATACACCCCAGCAGCAGTCTCTATATATAAACCCCAGAAGCCTCTGTATACACCCCAGCAGCAGCCTCTATATACACTCCAGCAGCCTATATATACACCCCAGCAGTCTCTATATAAAACCCAGCAGCCTCTATATATATCCCAGCAGCCTCTATATACACCCCAGCAGCCTCTTTATACACCCCAGCATCCTCTATATACACCCCAGCATCCTCTATATACTCCCCAGCAGCCTCTATATACACCCCAGCAGCCTTTATATACACCACTTACCTCTATATACACCCCAGTAGCCTCTATATACACCATAGCAGCCTCTATATACACCCCAGCAGCCTCCATATATACCCCAACAGCCTCTATATACACCCCAGAAGCTTCTATATACACCCCAGCAGCCTCTATATACACCCCAGGAGCCTCAATATACAGCCCAACAGCCTCTATATACACCACAAAAACCTCTATATAACCCCAGAAGCCTCTATATATACCCCAGCAGCCTCTATATATAACCCAGCAGCCTCTATAAACACCCAGAGCCTCTTATACACCCCAGCAGCCTTTATATACACCTCAGCAGCCTCTATATATAACCCAATGGCCTCTATATACACCCCAGCAGCCTCTATATACAACCCAGCAGCCTCTTTATACACTCCAGCAGCCTATATATACACCACAGCAGCCTCTATATACACCCCAGCAGCAGCCTCAATATACACCCAGCAGCCTCTATATACACCCCAGCAGCAGCCTCTATATACACCGCAGCAGCCCCTATAAACACCCCAGCAGTCTCTATATACACCCCAGCAGCAGCCTCTATATACAGCCCAGAAGCCTCTATATACGCCCCAGCAGCAGTCTCTATATACACCCCAGAAGTCTCAATATTCCCCAACAGCCTCTATATACACCCCAGCAGCCTCTATATTCGCCAGCAGCCTCTATATACACCCCAGCAGCAGCCTCTATATACACCCCAGCAGCAGTCTCTAATATAAACCACAGATGCTTCTGTATACACCCCAGCAGCAGCCTCTATATACACCGCAGCAGCCTCTATATACACCCCAGCAGCCTCTATAACAGAGTTTACAGCAGCCTCTATATACAGCCCAGCAGCCTCTATATACACCCCAGCAGCCTCTATATACACCCAGCAGAAGCCTCTATATACACCGCACCCAGCCCTCTATATACACCGCAGCAGCCTCTATATTACACTCCAGCTAGCAGCCTCTATATACACCCCAGAAGCCTCTATATACACCCCAGCAGCCTCTATATACACCCCAAGAAGCCTCTATATACAACCCAGCAGCATATATACACCAGCAGCCTCTATATACAGCCCAGCAGCCTATATATACACCTCAGCAGCCTCTATATACAGCCCAGCAGCCTCTATATACACCTCAGCAGCCTCTATATACATCCCAGCAGCCTCTATATACAACCCAGCAGCCTCTATATACACCCCAGCAGCCTATATATACACCCCAGCAGCCTCTATATACACCACAGCAGCAGCCTCTATATACACTCCAGCAGCCTCTATATAAACCCCAGCAGCCTATATACACCCCAGCAGCCTCTATATACACCCCAGCAGCAGGCTCTATATACAGGTCCTTCTCAAAAAATTAGCATATAGTGCTAAATTTCATTATTTTCCATAATGTAATGATTACAATTAAACTTTCATATATTTTAGATTCATTACACACCAACTGAAATTTGTCTGGTCTTTTATTGTTTTAATACTGATGATTTTGGCATACAACTCCTGATAACCCAAAAAAACTGTCTCAAAAAATTAGCATATCAATAAAAGGTTCTCTAAACGACCTATTACCCTAATCTTCTGAATCAACTAATTAACTCTAAACACATGCAAAAGATTCCTGAGGCTTTTAAAAACTCCCTGCCTGGTTCATTACTCAAAACCCCCATCATGGGTAAGACTAGCGACCTGACTGATGTCAAGAAGGCCATCATTGACACCCTCAAGCAAGAGGGTAAGACCCAGAAAGAAATTTCTCAACAAATAGGCTGTTCCCAGAGTGCTGTATCAAGGCACTTCAATGGGAAGTCTGTTGGAAGGAAACAATGTGGCAGAAAATGCTGTACAACGAGAAGAGGTGACCGGACCCTGAGGAAGATTGTGGAGAAGGACGGATTCCAGACCTTGGGGGACCTGAGGAAGCAGTAGACTGAGTCTGGTGTAGAAACATCCAGAGCCACCGTGCACAGGCGTGTGCAGGAAATGGGCTACAGGTGCCGCATTCCCCAGGTAGAACCACTTTTGAACCATAAACAGCGGCAGAAGCGCCTGACCTGGGCTACAGAGAAGCAGCACTGGACTGTTGCTAAGTGGTCCCAAGTACTTTTTTCTGATGAAAGCAAATTTTGCATGTCATTCGGAAATCAAGGTGCCAGAGTCTGGAGGAAGACTGGGGAGAAGGAAATGCCAAAATGCCTGAAGTCTAGTGTCAAGTACCCACAGTCAGTGATGGTGTGGGGTGCCATGTCAGCTGCTGGTGTTGGTCCACTGTGTTTCATCAAGGGCAGGGTCAATGCAGCTAGCTATCAGGAGATTTTGGAGCACTTCATGCTTCCATCGGCTGAAATGCTTTATGGAGATGAAGATTTCATTTTTCAGCACGACCTGGCACCTGCTCACAGTGCCAAAACCACTGGTAAATGGTTTACTGACCATGGTATTAGGCCTCTTTCACACTTCCGGCGAGCGCCTGACGGCGCCCCCGGCATTTTGCCGCAGCGCCGCATCAGAAAACCTGATGCACCGCCGGCGGCCGCATGCGGTTTTTTGCCGGATGGTTTCTGATGCTTGGAGACATCAGAAACCATCCGGCAAAAACAAAAAACGTTACATGCAGCGTTTTGTCCGGCCGCCGCAATGAACATTTGCGCCGCATCCGGACAAAACCGCATGCAACGCATTGACATGCGGCGCCATCCGGCGCTAATGCATGTCAATGCGAAAAAAGCCGCATGCGGCGCATCAGATTGCACATCGGATGTGTGAAACCAGCCTTACTGTGCTCAATTGGCCTGCCAACTCTCCTGACCTGAACCCCATAGAGAATCTGTGGGATATTGTGAAGAGAAAGTTGAGAGACGCAAGACCCAACACTCTGGATGAGCTTAAGGCCGCTATCGAAGCATCCTGGGCCTCCATAACACCTCAGCAGTGTCACAGGCTGATTGCCTCCATGCCACGCCGCATTGAAGCAGTCATTTCTGCAAAAGGATTCCCGACCAAGTATTGAGTGCATAACTGAACTTTATTATTTGATGTTTTTTTTGTTTGTTTTTAAAAAACACTTTTATTTTATTGGACGGTTTAAATATGTTAATTTTTTGAGACAGGTTTTTTGGGTTATCAGGAGTTGTATGCCAAAATCATCAGTATTAAAACAATAAAAGACCTGACAAATTTCAGTTGGTGTGTAATGAATCTAAAATATATGAAAGTTTAATTGTAATCATTACATTATGGAAAATAATGAAATTTAGCACTATATGCTAATTTTTTGAGAAGGACCTGTATACCCAAGAAGCCTCTGTATACACCCCAGCAGCCTCTATATACATCCCAGAAGCCTCTATCTACACCCCAGAAGCCTCTGTATGCACCCCAGCAGCCTCTATATACACCCCAGCATCCTCTATATACAGCCCAGCAGCCTCTATAAACACCCCAGAAGCCTCTCTATACACCCCAGCAGCAGCCTCTATATACAACCCAGAAGCCCTTATATATAGCCCAGCAGCCTCTATATACACCCAGCAGCCTCTATATATAACCCAACAGCCTCTATACACCCCAGAAGCCTCTATATATACCCCAGCAGCCACTATATACAACCCAGCAGCCTCTATATACACCACAGCAGCCTCTATATACACCCCAGCAGCAGCCTCTATATACACCCCAGCAGCCTCTATATACACCCCAGCAGCAGCCTCTATATACACTGCAGCAGCCTCTATATACACCCCAGAAGCCTCTATATACAGCCCAGCAGCCTCTATATACACCCCAGCAGCCTCTATATACACCCCAGCAGCAGCCTCTATATACACCGCAGTAGCCTCTATATACATTCCAGCAGCCTCTATATACAGCCCAGCAGCAGCCTCTATATACACCGCAGCAGCCTCTATATACACTCCAGCAGCCTCTATTTACACCCCAGCAGCCTCTATATACACCCCAGAAGCCTCTATATACACCCCAGCAGCCTCTATATACACCCCAGAAGCCTCTATATACAACCCAGCAGCATATATACACCCAGCAGCCTCTATATACAGCTCAGCAGCCTCTATATACACCTCAGCAGCCTCTATATACAGTCCAGCAGCCTCTATATACACCCCAGCAGCATTTATATATATCCCAGCAGCCTCTATATACAACCCAGCAGCCTCTATATACAGCCCAGCAGCATTTATACAGCCCAGAAGCCCCTGTAAACAACCCAGCAGCCTCTATATACAACCCATCAGCCTCTATATACACCCAGCAGCCTATATATACACCCCAACAGCCTCTATATATACCACAGCAGCAGCCTCTATATACACTCCAGCAGCCTCTATATAAAACCCAGCAGCCTATATACACCCCAGCAGCCTCTATATACACCCCAGCAGCAGGCTCTATATATACCCAAGAAGCCTCTGTATACACCCCAGCAGCCTCTATATACACCCCAGCAGCCTCTATCTACACCTCAGAAGCCTCTGTATGCACCCAGCAGCCTCTATATACACCCCAGCATCCTCTATATACAGCCCAGCAGCCTCTATAAACACCCCAGAAGCCTCTCTATATACCCCAGCAGGAGCCTCTATATACAACCCAGAAGCCTCTATATATAGCCCAGCAGCCTCTATATACACCCCAGCAGCCTCTATATATAACCCAACAGCCTCTATACACCCCAGAAGCCTCTATATATACCCCAGCAGCCACTATATACAACCTAGCAGCCTCTATATACACCACAGCAGCCTCTATATACACCCCAGCAGCAGCCTCTATATATACCCCAGCATCCTCTATATACACGCCAGCAGCAGCCTTTATATACACCGCAGCAGACTCTATATACACCCCAGCAGCCTCTATATACACGCCAGCAGCAGCCTCCATATACAGCCCAGAAGCCTCTATATTCGCCCCAGCAGCAGCCTCTATATACACCCAGAAGCCTCTGTATACACCCCAGCAGTCTCTATACACACCCCAGCAGCCTCTATATACACCCCAGCAGCCTCTATATGAGCCGCCCGCCAGGGCTGTGGGGTACTCGGCACCGAGCCCGTTCACTTCTATGGGTGATGTCACGGCAGCTGCAGCTCGGTCCGTGGCCCTGGGTCTCACCTTAAATGTGGGATATTTACAGGGGATTAAAGTGTTTGTAGAATGTTCGTGACGCCACCTGTGGTTCCTGGTCAGGGTGACCAGCGCTGCTGGATAAGTCCACTGAAGGGTTGGTATTAGGCAGCAAGGTGTTAAGCCTTCCACAGGTAAGGCTGGAGACCTTCAGGGTAGTTAAGCTGTGTAGGGGTGCAGGATGGAGGAGGGGAGTTCGGCCGTAGGAGAATAATGTGAACACACACACAAAAGTCTCTTTCTGTACCTTTACTGATGGAATTGCAGGCACATTCCGGGATACTGGCAGGGTGAAGGATGCACGTCCAGTTCTTCCCACTGAGTAGGTGTAGGGCCTCCTTACTCCTGTAATGTGAGTTTCTGACCTGTATGAAACGAGGCCTAACTCTGTCTTCAACTTTACACCCGGCTGACTTTGTGTAGGGCCTTCTATTGGAAAGAACACAGTCTCTAATGGTTGGCCGACCAGAATCCTGTCCTCCTGACCCAGTTACGTATAAACACTTATGGGCCCCTGCGACTTGTAGTCCCGCAGGGTCTCCGGTATTTCCTGCTAGTCGTGAAGGATCCAGCAAGCTCGGACCCGGTGTCCGGTAAATCAGAGTAGAGGTAAGCTATCAATGCTATTTCCACCTCTGTCACTCTCTTCTTATCCACTCGCCTTTCGTCCTACTTGACCCTCACACTATCACACACTAGCAGATGGTGGACTGCTTCTTCCCCTTCTTCACCGCTCTCAAAGCGTCGGCACGCTTGCTCACTGAACTGCACTCGGTTGACTCAGTTCTGACTAGGCTGGAGTGGCTTTCCTTCCACTTGTACTAGCCTCCACACGTTTGAACTAAGCTTGGAGCTGCAGACTTCCGATACCTTCTCAAAAAGCTGAACTCTCTCTCTCTTGAGCTCTGCTCTGTGTGATAGACTGCACACTTTCTCATCTCTCACCTTCTGCACTTTCTGAGGTGACTAAACAACTCTGCAACTCTGCAACTCTCTGTGGCTTCACCATCCTTATATACACTAAAAGGGCTCCCTCTGGTGGCTCCAGAGATTGGTGAAGATGTGTGTATGCATATTAGGGTCCTCTAGTGGTCATTACCTTCAGTGCATCCCTCTGGGAAGTAAGAATTCAGGTACAGCTGGGCTCTACATTCCCCCTAGTAAACATCAGCACTTCCGGGCTGAAAGACATTTTTGAATCAACGTTAACATTAAATAACAAGTGAACTCTTCCCTTACGGGAGGCAAGAATCTTTAACAGTTGCTAACAGGTAACATATATACATATATTTACACAATAATTTATATTACAATTATATATACTATGACTCTAGTTAACTGCTTATATTTGTTAGGCCTACTCTCTGTACCTAACAGGTAACTGTCCCTTTGTTATGCGTATTGACCTACGTGGTGTTGCGATAGGTGAGGTAGCATTTGACCTGTCTGTCCTATGTGCAGGTAAATTGTAAAACTGCCTTAACCTCTCTAGGGATCTGACAAGTATACTTGCAGCTGGGTGATGCGGTTCTGTCTCGCCAGGGGATTCTTCTTCCTGAGACCCAACATCTTGAGATTCCAAATCTTGAGATTCTGCTGGAGCAGGTTCCTCTTGAACTATTTCTTCTGCAACAACTGGCTCAACTTGACGTTGGAGTGCTTCTTGTGGTTAATAGAATTGGAGTATGGGAATGATTACAGCTTCTCCAATACGAGGCAAATCTGCGGGAAAATCTCCTAAGTCCGTATGTACAGTCACGGACAAAAGTTTTGAGAATGACACAAATATTAATTTTTACAAAGTTTACTGCTTCACTTTTTCTAATGGCAATTTGCATATACTCCAGAATGTTATAAAGAGTGATCAGCTTAACAGCAATTACTTGCAAAGTCAATATTTGGCTAGAAAATGAACTTTATCCCCCAAAACACATTTCAACATCATTGCAGCCCTGCCTTAAAAGGACCAGCTAACCTCTTTTCAGTGATTGCTCAATTAACACAGGTGTGGGTGTTGATGAGGACATGGCTGGAGATCAATCTGTCATGATTAAGTAAGAATAACACCACTGGACACTTTAAAAGGAGGCTGGTGCTTGGCATCATTGTTTCTCTTCTGTTAACCATGGTTATCTCTAAAGAAACACGTGCAGTCATCATTGCAATGCACGAAAATGGCCTAAAAGGGAAGAGTATCGCAGCTAGAAAGATTGCACCTCAGTCAATAACCTATCGCATCATCAAGACCTTCAAGGAGAGAGGTTCCATTGTTGCCAAAAAGGCTCCAGGGCACCCAAGAAAGACCAGCAAGCGCCAGGACCGTCTCTTAAAAGTGTTTCAGCTGCGAGATCGGGCTACCAGCAGTGCAGAGCTTGCTCAGGAATGGCATCAGGCAGATGTGAGTGCATCTGCACGCACTGTGAGGCGGAGACTCTTGGAGCAAAGCCTGGTCTCAAGGAGGGCAGCAAAGAAGCCACTTCTCTCCAGAAAAAACATCATGGACAGACTGATATTCTGCAAAAGGTACAGGCAGTGAACTGCTGAGGACTGGGGTAAAGTTATTTTCTCTGATGAATCCCCTTTTCGATTGTTTGGTACATCAGGAAAACGCCTCATTCGGAGAAGACAAGGTGAGCGCTACCACCAGTCTTGTCTCATGCCAACTGTTAAGCATCCTGAAACTATTCATGTGTGGGGTTGCTTCTCAGCCAAGGGAATCGGCTCTCTCACAGTCTTGCCTAAAAACACAGCCATGAATAAAGAATGGTACCAGAATGTCCTCCAAGAGCAACTTCTCCCAACCCTCCAAGAGCAGTTTGGCGATCAACAATGCCTTTTCCAGCATGATGGAGCACCTTGCCATAAAGCAAAGGTGATAACTAAATGGCTCAGGGAACAAAACATAGAGATTTTGGGTCCATGGCCTGGAAACTCCCCAGATCTTAATCCCATTGAGAACTTGTGGTCAATCATCAAGAGACGGGTGGACAAACAAAAACCTAAAAATTCTGACAAAATGAAAGCATTTATTGTGCAAGAATGGACTGCTATCAGTCAGGATTTGGTCCAGAAGTTGATTGAGAGCATGCCAGGGAGAATTGCAGAGGTCCTGAAGAAGAAGGGTCAACACTGCAAATATTGACTTGCTGCATTAACTCATTCTAACTGTCAACATAAGCTTTTGTTACTCATATGTTTGCAATTATATTTCTGTCTGTGATAAAAACATCTGTCAAACACACATAAAAACCAGAGGGCAGCAGATCATGTGAAAATATAATATTTGTGTAATTCTCAAAACTTTTGGCCATGACTGTATGACTCCACCTTGCTTCTCTTTGTCAATGACAGGTTCTTCTTCTTGAAGCTTTAATTGATCTGGACATAGTTCTAGGTGATCTCTGGATACAGTTGTAGTCGTTTTTCCTCCATCTTTACTAATGATACACGTTTTCCTGTTGTCAAACTTTGAATTTTGCACGACATAGGGCTCTCTTTCCCATTGATCATCTAATTTGTGCATTCTCCTTTTTCTTTTCAGCACAATTTCTCCAGGTACCAAAGGTTCAGCTGGCGCACTTTTGTTGTAGTTATCCTCTTGTTTTTCCCTTACTTTATTGAGACTACCTTCCACGCAGGCTTGTACTTTCCTGTACTGTTCCTGTCTGTTTGTGTCCCAATCTTCAGTAGTAACATCTGCTTCTGGTTCCACAACACCAAGTTCCAGATCCATGGGCAGCTTTCCTGGTCTTGCCCGCATAAGATAGGCTGGGGTAAAATTGGTGGAACTCACAGGTATGTGATTGTACAGATCTCCCAGATCAGGTAGTAAGTCTGGCCACCGATTTCTTTCCTCAAGTGGCACCATCTTCAGCAGATCAATGACAATGTGATTCATCTTTTCACAGAGAACATTTGTTTGGGGGTGGTACGGTGTGGTTCTTATCTTCTTGCATCCGTACAAATGACAGAATTCCTGGAATAATTCGGCTTCAAAGGCTGGGGCTTGGTCAGTTAACACTTGCTCAGGATATCCATGGCGCCTGCAGAAATACGCTTGGAACGTCTTTGCTGCTGTTTCTGCCGTCAGATCTTTGACGGGGGCGACCACCAGGAACCTGGAGTAGTGATCCACCATTGTCAGGGTATATGAGTATCCCGACCGGCTGGGTGACAACTTGACATGGTCCAGGGCCATGATCTCTAAGGGACGAGTCGTCTTGATGGTTTGCAGGGGTGCCTTCTGGCTGCTGTAGTCTTTTCTTCGGAGACTACAGGGTCCACAGTGTTTACACCATTTCTCGATGGAACTGTGCATTCCCACCCAGTAGAAATGACACTTCAACAGGGTCTCCAGCTTCTTCCAGCCAAAGTGCCCCGCTTGATCGTGGTAGGCTTCTAACACCATCTGGACGTCCGTTCTGGGAACTACTATCTGCCATACCATCTCATGGGTCCTTGGGTTGACGTACCTCCGGCACAGCTTCTCACGGTAGATAAACAGCCGGCTTCTCTCATTCCACAGCTGCTTTGCTTGTTGGGACGCATCCTTCTCCAAGGAGGAACCTTCTTGAGTTATCAGCTCCTTGATACGGCTGACAACCGGGTCACTGTTCTGGGTCTCCTTCCAGCTGTGGTGAGGTAAAGGATTTAACGTCTTACCACGCTGCCTCCTGCAGGCTCGTTGCTCGTGGATCATCCCATTTCTGTGAAAGGCAGGTAGTTCAATCTCTTCTAGGTCATCCAATTCCTCTTCCGTGTCGGACTCATGAGGCATTCTGGACAGGGCATCAGCGTTGGCGTTCTTGCGGCCCGCCCTGTACTTGATTGTGAATTGATAGTTCGACAGCCGAGCCATCCAACGTTGTTCCATGGCTCCCAGCTTAGCTGTTTCAAGATGTGTCAAGGGGTTATTGTTAGTGTAGGCCGAGAATTTGCTAGAGGCTAGGTAATGTTTGAATCTTTCAGTAATGGCCCAGACCAGTGCCAGGAACTCCAACTTGAAGCTGCTGTAGTTTTCTGGGTTCCTCTCAGTCGGGCGGAGCTTGCATATGTGATGACTTTCTCCAGGCCATTTTGCTTCTGACTGAGGACAGCTCCCAATCCTTCTTTGCTGGCATCAGTATACAGCAGGAACGGTTGGCTGTAGTCAGGGTAGGCTAGGATCTCATCACCTGTCTGGATCTCCTTAATTTCCTTGAATGCCTCAGCTTGTTCTTTACCCCAGTGGAATGGAGAATTCCTGCTCTTGAGGGACTGTCCCACCAGGAGGTCCTGCAGAGGCGCTGCTTTCTTGGTGTAGTCCTTTACAAACCTCCGGTAGAATCCTGTCAGTCCCAGGAACTGTCGCACCTCTTTGAGGTTCTTCGGCTCCGGCCATTTCTGGATGGCGGTGACCTTCTCGGGGTCTGGTGCTACTCCTTCTGAGCTGACAATATGTCCCAAGTACTGTACCTTTTGTTTGAGCAGATGGAACTTTGAAGGCCTCAGTTTCATCCCATACTTGGACAGTGACTCGAATACCTCCGCCAGGTGCTTCAGGTGATCTTCATACGTCTTGGAGTACACAATTACGTCGTCCAGGTACTGCAACACAGTTTCAAAGTTGAGATGTCCCAGGCAGCTCTCCATCACTCTCTGGAACGTTACAGGGGCACTGCTGAGTCCAAACGGCATTCTGTCAAACTCACAGAGTACCATCGGGGTAGTGAAAGCGGTCTTCTCCCGATCTTCCTCAGCCACAGCCACTTGCCAGTACCCACTAGTGAGGTCAAGGGTAGAAAAGTAATTAGCAGTCTTTAAGGCAGCTAAGGATTCCTCAATGCGTGGTAAGGGGTATGCATCTTTATGTGTAATGCGATTTACTTGTCTGTAATCCACACACATTCTCATGCTTCCATCCTTTTTCCTGATTAGGACTAGAGGTGCTGCCCAGGGACTACAACTATCCCTTATCACCCCTGCTTCCTTCATATCACGTAACATCTCCTTGGCTTTCTGGTAGTGTGCTGGTGGTATAGGCCGGTAACGTTCTTTAATGGGGGTATGGTTGCCTGTAGGGATATGGTGTTGCACGCCCTTAATTGTCCCAAAGTCAAGTGGGTGTTTGCTAAATACCTGTGTGTACTCCTGTACCACTCGAAGTACTCCCTGTTTCTGGTGGGCTGGAGTGGTGTCTGTCCCGACATGGAGCTGCTGACACCAATCCTCCACCTGGGTTGCTGGGCCGTTATCCTCCGCTGGTTGTGGGGAGGCTAAGGACTCTGTCGTGAGAATAGAGTTGTTATCTACGGTATGTAATTTAGCAACTGTGGCATAGCGTGGTAAATTCACTTCATCTCCCCAGCTGAGAAGACGTACTGGCACTCTCCCATTTCGTACCGCCACTACCCCTCTAGCAGTCAAGAGTGTAGGTCTATGTTCTGAACAATGGGGCTCTACTACTGCTTGGTAGTTTTGTCCTCTCAGACCCATTGCTGCTCTACACCAAATAAGCATTTCACTCATTGGGGGTATCACAATGGGGTTCGGGTCTGTCACCCGTACATTACCAATCTCACCACCGGTCAATTTTACTTGCTGCTGACACATCAGGGCCCGGATCTCCTTCTGGATCACTCCCTTTTGCTTCGGCCTGGCAACATCGGCGAGCTGTTGGAGCAAAAACACAACTTCCTCCAAACAGTTACTGATAATGTTGGTACCTAAAACCACATTTAAGCCATTTTCTTTATTTACAGTTTTTACTACTAAGAGTCCCTGGTCCTTCAGCTCCACTCTACCCACTTTTACATCCACGTTGTTGGCTCCGAGTACAGGTCCTTCTCAAAAAATTAGCATATAGTGCTAAATTTCATTATTTTCCATAATGTAATGATTACAATTAAACTTTCATATATTTTAGATTCATTACACACCAACTGAAATTTGTCAGGTCTTTTATTGTTTTAATACTGATGATTTTGGCATACAACTCCTGATAACCCAAAAAACCTGTCTCAAAAAATTAACATATTTCAACCGTCCAATAAAAAAAAAGTGTTTTCTAAAAACAAAAAAAAAAAAACATCAAATAATAATGTTCAGTTATACACTCAATACTTGGTCGGGAATCCTTTTGCAGAAATGACTGCTTCAATGCGGCGTGGCATGGAGGCAAACAGCCTGTGACACTGCTGAGGTGTTATGGAGGCCCAGGATGCTTCGATAGCGGCCTTAAGCTCATCCAGAGTGTTGGGTCTTGCGTCTCTCAACTTTCTCTTCACAATATCCCACAGATTCTCTATGGGGTTCAGGTTAGGAGAGTTGGCAGGCCAATTGAGCACAGTAATACCATGGTCAGCAAACCAGTTACCAGTGGTTTTGGCACTGTGAGCAGGTGCCAGGTCGTGCTGAAAAATGAAATCTTCATCTCCATAAAGCATTTCAGCCGATGGAAGCATGAAGTGCTCCAAAATCTCCTGATAGCTAGCTGCATTGACCCTGCCCTTGATGAAACACAGTGGACCAACACCAGCAGCTGACATGGCACCCCACACCATCACTGACTGTGGGTACTTGACACTGGACTTCAGGCATTTTGGCATTTCCTTCTCCCCAGTCTTCCTCCAGACTCTGGCACCTTTATTTCCGAATGACATGCAAAATTTGCTTTCATCAGAAAAAAGTACTTGGGACCACTTAGCAACAGTCCAGTGCTGCTTCTCTGTAGCCCAGGTCAGGCGCTTCTGCCGCTGTTTATGGTTCAAAAGTGGCTTTACCTGGGGAATGCGGCACCTGTAGCCCATTTCCTGCACACGCCTGTGCACGGTGGCTCTGGATGTTTCTACACCAGACTCAGTCCACTGCTTCCTCAGGTCCCCCAAGGTCTGGAATCGGTCCTTCTCCACAATCTTCCTCAGGGTCCGGTCACCTCTTCTCGTTGTACAGCATTTTCTGCCACATTGTTTCCTTCCAACAGACTTCCCATTGAGGTGCCTTGATACAGCACTCTGGGAACAGCCTATTTGTTGAGAAATTTCTTTCGGGGTCTTACCCTCTTGCTTGAGGGTGTCAATGATGGCCTTCTTGACATCAGTCAGGTCGCTAGTCTTACCCATGATGGGGGTTTTGAGTAATGAACCAGGCAGGGAGTTTTTAAAAGCCTCAGGAATCTTTTGCATGTGTTTAGAGTTAATTAGTTGATTCAGAAGATTAGGGTAATAGGTCGTTTAGAGAACCTTTTCTTGATATGCTAATTTTTTGAGACAGGTTTTTTGGGTTATCAGGAGTTGTATGCCAAAATCATCAGTATTAAAACAATAAAAGACCTGACAAATTTCAGTTGGTGTGTAATGAATCTAAAATATATGAAAGTTTAATTGTAATCATTACATTATGGAAAATAATGAAATTTAGCACTATATGCTAATTTTTTGAGAAGGACCTGTATATCAACAGGGAGGCCATTAGAGGCGTATACTGCAAAGTCAGGGCTCGGGGGCTGGAGACTGTCCATGGACCAAAATCTATTATACAGGACATCAGGTATGATGGTTACCTGAGATCCAGTGTCCAGTAGCGCAGGTATGGCGATTCCGTCCAGGATGATGGACAGGAAAGGTCTTCCTCCCACATAACTGTGGTTCCAGTCTGAAGGGCCTGAAGAGTCTAGTCCTGGGTGTTGGCCCTCGGACCCAGGATCTGCTTGTTTAAAGGACACCGACTTGCTTAGGTGACCTTCTCTGTGGCAAAGGTAGCAGATGATCTCTCGGCGAGGATGGTGCTGGTCGTGGGTCGCTCCTGGGGGTGGTGTTGTCCTCCTCCGGTGAGGCGACGTCCTCCTTCTCCTCCGGCTCATCCAAGGGACATCCTCTGGGCAGTCAGCTAGCAGGATCTTTCCTTCTTCCTCCTTCCGCAGTTGCAGGGCACTCATTACAGTGGCCAGGTTTTTGGTCAGCTGGCGCACTTCTGAGCGCAGAAAGTCCAGCTCAGTGGGGGGCGCCACCTGCGTTTTGGCTTCCGCAACCAGCGGGGAAAAGATGGATGCTGCTGGCTTTAGAGTGGCTTCACCCGGGTGACACTGGGTTGCCATCTCTGGCGTTTCCAGGGGTCGCAGTCCTTTTATAGCCATATCCTTAAGGGCATCAAAGGTAGCGTCAGGATGAACCAAGGACCACCAATGCACAGTTCTGCTTTCAGCTTGGGACCTCAGTCCCCATACAAATTGTTCTTTTAACATTTTATTTTCATTGGTGACACTTATGGGGTTAACCTGTCTGAGAGCTCGCAGGGCCCCCTGTAGTCGGCAGGCGTAGTCCCTAAGGCTATGGTTCCACGGTCCGGAACCATAGCGCTTTGGACGGAGCGGAAATTCCGCTCCGTCTAAGCCCCGCCCCCTTTATGACGCGCGCTCTTTCCGGAGGTGTTCAGGACACCTCCGGAACACCTCCGGAAAGAGCGCAGGGCTACATAGCCCTGTGTTAATTCTGTTGCGGCGACGCACCGTCGCCGCAATACGCGAGGACATGCTGCGGTCTAAAAAGACGCGCCGCATGTCCGTTTACGCAGGTTTGCCACCTGCGTATTGTTACGCATGGTGGAGACGGGATTCCTTGAAATCCCCTCCACTATGCTGTAACATCTGGACGCTGCGTGTTTGGCGCTGCGCCAGCGCACAGCGCCAAACACGCAGCGTTTCCTGACCGTGGAAACTCACCCTAATGCTATCATCTGGTTTCTGGGAGCATTGGTTAAACCTCATCCGGAGATCTGTTTCAGTGCGCTCCTCAAAGATAGTCTGTAGCTTTAAGAAAATTGCAGGTACTGACTCCTGGTCTGCAGCTGTCCAAGTCTCTAATTCCCTCTCTGCAGCACCAGTCAGTTGTCCCACTACCACTGCAGCTCTTTGTTTCTCTGACATTGGGTACATGTCCATTATGCTGCATATTTTGCGCTTAAACCCTGACAGGGTGTCTGGCTTACCGCTGTACTGGGGAAGCCACTTTGCTCCGGGCATATACGGTAATGTTATCGGTATTATTGGGGCCACAGGTCCTGGTGGGGGAGCTGCGATTCCAGTCTGCGCTCCAGCGCCTGCTGGTACATCATTGGGGCTATCGGCCTGGTCCGCACTGTCGGCCTGTTGCTGCGACATCTTGGCGCCCCCTAGTAAAAAGTGGCCTACCTTCTCCGAAGGCCGCAGCTCTGCAGGGCACAGCGGTGTAGAAGGACCTGTGTCGCCGGCGCTCTGACGTCAGCGCTCACTCCAATTCTTCACAGGACCTGCTGCCGCGTCAGCGCTGGGGGCGTGTCCACAATTCAGTGCACTTTCTACAGGTACGCCCCTTTTCTTCGCGCCGTAACGCTGCAATTTGGCGGGCAATGGCGGACAATGGCGGGAAATCTTCACCACAAATAGGACAGTCTTTTAGTGAGGCACACAAAACCCGGTGGCAACAGGCACCAATCACTCCGTTGCTGCAGGGCACGAAATCCTGTTCGTGACGCCAACTTAGATGAGCCGCCCGCCAGAGCTGTGGGGTACTCGGCACCGAGCCCGTTCACTTCTATGGGGGATGTCACGGCAGCTGCAGCTCGGTCCGTGGCCCTGGGGCTCAACTTAAATGTGGGATTTTTACAGGGGATTAAAGTGTTTGTAGAATGTTCGTGACGCCACCTGTGGTTCCTGGTCAGGGTGACCAGCGCTGCTGGATAGGTCCAATGAAGGGTTGGTATTAGGCAGCAAGGTGTTAAGCCTTCCACAGGTAAGGCTGGAGACCTTCAGGTTAGTTAAGCTGTGTAGGGGTGCAGGATGGAGGAGGGGAGTTCGGCCGTAGGAGAATAATGTGAACACACACACAAAAGTCTCTTTCTGTACCTTTACTGATGGAATTGCAGGCACATCCCGGGATACTGGCAGGGTGAAGGATGCACATCCAGTTCTTCCCACTGAGTAGGTGTAGGGCCTCCTTACTCCTGTAATGTGAGTTTCTGACCTGTATGAAACGAGGCCTAACTCTGTCTTCAACTTTACACCCGGCTGACTTTGTGTAGGGCCTTCTATTGGAAAGAACACAGTCTCTAATGGTTGGCAGACCAGACTCCTGTCCTCCTGACCCAGTTACGTATAAACACTTATGGGCCCCTGAGACTTGTAGTCCCGCAGGGTCTCCGGTATTTCCTGCTAGTCGTGAAGGATCCAGCAAGCTCGGACCCGGTGTCCGGTAAATCAGAGTAGAGGTAAGCTATCAATGCTATTTCCACCTCTGTCACTCTCTTCTTATCCACTCGCCTTTCATCCTACTCGACCCTCACACTATCACACACTAGCAGATGGTGGACTGCTTCTTCCCCTTCTTCACCGCTCTCAAAGCGTCGGCACGCTTGCTCACTGAACTGCACTCGGTTGACTCAGTTCTGACTAGGCTGGAGTGGCTTTCCTTCCACTTGTACTACCCTCCACATGTTTGAACTAAGCTTGGAGCTGCAGACTTCCGATTCCTTCTCAAAAAGCTGAACTCTCTCTCTCTTGAGCTCTGCTCTGTGTGATAGACTGCACACTTTCTCAGCTCTCACCTTCTGCACTTTCTGAGGTGACTAAACAACTCTGCAACTCTGCAACTCTCTGTGGCTTCACCATCCTTATATACACTAAAAGGGCTCCCTCTGGTGGCTCCAGAGATTGGTGAAGATGTGTGTATGTATATTGGGTCCTCTAGTGGTCATTAACTTCGGTGCATCCCTCTGGGAAGTAAGAATCCAGGCACAGCTGGGCTCTACATATACACCCCAGAAGCCTCTATATATACCCCAGCAGACTCTATATGTACCCCAGCAGCAGCCTCTATATACACTCCAGCAGCCTCTATATACACTGCAGCAGCCTCTATATACACCCCAGCAGCAGCCTCTATATACACCCCTGCAGCCTCTATATACACCCTAACAGCCAATATATACACCCCAACAGCCTATATACACCCCAGCAGCCTCTATATACACCCCAGCAGCCTCTATATACACCCCAACAGCCTATATATACACCCCAGCAGCCTATATACACCCCAGCAGCCTCTATATACACCCCAGCAGACTCTATGTTCCCCAACAGCCTCTATATACACTCTAGCAGCAGTGTCTAAATACACCCCAGAAGCCTCTATATACACCCCAGCAGCCTCTATATACACGCCAAAAGCCTCTATATATCAGTCACATGAACCAGGGCTTTGGGGTACTCGGCATCGAGCCCATTCACTTCACTGGGGGATGTCACGGGTAGCGCAACTCGGTCCGTTGCCTTGGGAGCTCACTAAAGGGGGATATTTACAGGGGATGATATAATGTTCGTGACGCCACCTGTGGTTCCTGGTCAGGGTGACCAGCGATGCAGGGTAGGTCCTCTGAGGGTTTGGGGCAGCAAGGTGTTAAGTCTCCCACAGGCAAGACTGATTCCTCAGAGTATATGGCGGTGTAGGGGTGCAGGAGCAATAATGCAGACACACACAAGCAAGTCTCTTTCTGTACCTTTACTGGTGATATTTGCAGGCACGTCCCGGGAAGCCATCAGGGTGGAGGATGCACGTCCAGTAATCCACTGAGTAGGTGTAGGGCCTCCTTACGCCTTTAATGTGTGAGTTTCTGACTTGCATAAAACAAAGCTTAACTCCGTGTTTTCAGCTATGCCCGGCTGACCTTGTGGTGAGGTCTTCTTGTGGACAGAACAGTGTCTCTGTGGCGGTACCTGCCAGACCCCCATCTTCCTAACCTCGATTACGCATCAGCACTCCTGGGCCCCTGCGACTTGAAGTCCAGGGTCTCCGGTGTCTCCTACCAGTCGTGCAGATGCTGGTAAGCGCGGACCCGGTGTCCGGTGGTGCAGAGTGGAGGTAAGCTATCAATGCTGGTTGACCTCGGTCACTCTCTTTTCCTCTTTCTTCCACCTGCCTTTCGTCCTACTCTCACCACTATCATAAGCACAAACTAGCAGCAGATGTCAGCTTTCTTTTCTTCACCGCTCTCCAAGCGTCGGCACGCTTACTTACTGAAACGCTCGCTGGGGGACTCTCAGTGGACTCAACTTTGACCAGACTAAGTGGCAATCCTTTCCACTACACTGGACTCCACGATGTAAGCTGAGTAAGTCCTGAAGTCCTCAGGCTTTCAGATAAGTCTTTCTTTGGCTAGTCTTTCCCTCTCTACTCGTCTGAGGTAACTAGCTTGTCTGTCTCAGCCCTCCGGCTAAACTGATCTGAGATAACTGCCGTTCTGAGGTAAAACCAACGACTAGCTAACTCTCAGCTAGACTGCCTTCATCTCACTACTGTCGTCTCAAGGGCTCCCTCTGGTGGAACCAGGGAAAATGTGAAGTGTTGTGTGCTTATAGGTTATCATGGATTTACCTTTCATGCATCCTCCAGGGTAACATGTGGCTCCAGTCACAGCTGGGCTACACATCCCCCTAGTTAATATCAGCACTCCGGGCTGAAAAAGAAAACAATTTTTATAACATCAACAAATAAACATAACTATAACTCTTCCCTTGCGGGAGGTAAGGACACTTTGAACGTTTCATAATACAAGTAACATATATACAAATATTTACACAATCTTATTTACATTTTTACACTTGGATATTGGTTCACTGGATTAATTTGCTAGGCCTACTCTTGTTACCTAACATGTAACCTTCCTTTCGTTGTGCGTACTGACCTACGTGATGTGGTGTCAGGTATATTAGCCTCTGGCCTATCTGTCCTGCGTGCCGGCAAACTGTAAATCTGCCTCCACCTCTCTAGGGATCTGGCAAGCATACTAGCGACTGGGCGATGCGGTTCTGTTTCGCCAGGGGATTCTTCTTCCTGAGACCCTACATCTGAAGGTTCCACGTTTTGAGATTCCATTCTTTGAGATTCTACTTCTGGAGATGCTACAGGAGCAAGTTCCTCACAAACTATTTCTTCTGCTGCGGCAACTGGTTCAACTCGACGTTGGGGTGCTTCTTGTGGTTGGTAAAATTGAAGTACTGGAATAATCACAGCGTCCCCGATACAAGGCCAATCTGCAGGAAAATCTCCTAGGTCCGTGTGTATGACTTCACCTGGTTTCTCTTTTTCCATAACAAGTTCTTCCTCGTGAAGTTTTAACATGTCTGGACACAGTTTTAGGTGGTCTCTGGATACCGTGGTGGTCGTCTTTCCTCCATCTTTGCTAATGGTACAGGTTTTCCTTTTGTCAAACTTGGAATTTTGCACGACATATGGCTCTTTTTCCCACTGATCATCCAATTTGTGCATTCTCCTTTTTCTTTTTAGCACAATTTCTCCAGGCATAAAAGGTTTAGCTGGCGCACTTTTGTTGTAGTTTTCCTCTTGCTTTTCCCTTACTTTATTGAGACTATCTTCCACGCAGGCTTGTACTCTCCTGTACTGTTCCTGTCGGTTCGTGTCCCAATCTTCAGTAGTAACATCAGCTTCTGGTTCTACAACACCAAGTTCCAAATCCATGGGCAGCTTTCCTGGTCTTGCTCGCATAAGGTAGGCTGGAGTGCAGTTGGTGGAACTCACCGGTATGTGATTGTACAGATCTACCAGGTCAGGTAGTAAGTCTGGCCACTGATTCCTCTCCTCAAGTGGTACCGTCTTCAGCAGATCAATGACTATGTGATTCATCTTTTCACAGAGACCATTTGTTTGTGGGTGGTACGGTGTGGTTCTTATTTTCTTACACCCGTACAAGTGACAGAACTCTTTAAACAATTCGGCTTCAAAGGCAGGACCTTGGTCAGTTAACACTTGCTCTGGATATCCATGGGGTCTGCAGAAATACGCTAGAAACGTCTTTGCTGCTGTTTCAGCTGTCAGATCTTTGACAGGGGCAACCACCAGGAACCTGGAGTAGTGATCCACCATTGTCAGGGCATATGAGTATCCTGACCGACTGGGTGACAACTTTACATGGTCCAAGGCCACGATCTCCAAGGGACGAGTCGTCTTGATGGGTTGCAGGGGTGCTTTCTGGCTGCTGTAGTCTTTTCTTCGGAGGCTACAGGACGCACAGTTTTTACACCATTTCTCGATGGAACTTCGCATTCCCCCCCCCAGTAGAAATGACACTTCAGCAGGGTTTCCAGCTTCTTCCAGCCAAAGTGCCCCGCTCGATCGTGGTAGGCTTCCAACACCATATGGATGTCTGTTCTTGGGACTACTATCTGCCATACCATCTCATGGGTTCTGGGGTTGACGTACCTTCGGCACAGCTTCTCTCGGTAGATAAACAGCCGGCTTCTCTCGTTCCACAGCTGCTTTGCTTGTTGAGACGCATCCTTCTCCAAGGAGGAACCTTCCTGAGTTATCAGCTCCTTGATGCGGCTGACAACCGGGTTACTGTTCTGGGTCTCCTTCCAGCTGTGGTGAGGTAAAGGGTTTAACGTCTTACCACGCTGCCTCCTGTAGGTTCGTTGCTCGTGGATCATCCCATTTCTGTGGAATGCAGGTAGCTCAATCTCTTCTAGATCATCCAATTCCTCTTCCGTGTCGGACTCATGCGGCATTCTGGACAAGGCATCAGCGTTGGCATTCTTACGGCCCGCCCTGTACTTGATTGTAAATTGATAGTTCGACAGCCGAGCCATCCAACGTTGCTCCATGGCTCCCAGCTTAGCTGCTTCAAGATGTGTCAAAGGGTTATTGTCTGTGTAAGCAGTGAACTTGCTGGAGGCTAGGTAATGCTTGAATCTTTCTGTAATGGCCCAGACCAGCGCCAGGAACTCCAACTTGAAGCTACTATAGTTCTCTGGGTTTCTCTCGGTCGGCCGGAGCTTCCTGCTTGCATATGCGATGACTTTCTCCAGGCCATTTTGCTTCTGACTGAGGACAGCTCCCAATCCTTCATTGCTGGCATCAGTATACAGCAGGAACGGCTGGCTGTAGTCAGGATAGGCTAAGATCTCATCGCCTGTCAGGATCTCCTTCATCCCCTTGAATGCCTCAGCTTGTTCTTTACCCCAGTGGAATGGAGGATTTCTGCTCTTAAGGGGCTGTCCTACCAGAAGGTCCTGCAGAGGCACTGCTTTCTTGGTGTAGTCCTTTACAAACCTCCGGTAGTAACCTGTCAGTCCCAGGAACTGGCGCACCTCCTGGAGATTCTTCGGCTCCGGCCATTTCTGGATGGCAGTGACCTTCTCGGGGTCTGGCGCTACTCCTTCTGAGCTGACAATATGTCCCAAGTACTGTACCTTTTGTTTGAGCAGATGGCACTTTGAAGGCTTCAGTTTCATCCCATACTTGGACAGTGACTCAAATACCTCTGCCAGGTGCTTCAGATGATCCTCATACGTCTTGGAGTACACAATTACGATGTCCAGGTACAGCAACACGGTTTCAAAGTTGAGATGTCCCAGGCAACTCTCCATCACTCTCTGGAACGTTCCCGGGGCACTGCTGAGTCCAAACGGCATTCTGTCAAACTCACAGAGTCCCATCGGGGTGGTGAAAGCCGTCTTCTCCCGATCCTCCTCAGCCATAGCTACTTGCCAGTACCCACTAGTGAGGTCGAGGGTGGAAAAGTAGTTAGCAGTTTTTAAGGCAGCTAAGGATTCCTCAATGCGTGGTAAAGGGTATGCATCTTTATGTGTAATGCGATTTACTTGTCTGTAATCTACACACATTTTCATGCTTCCATCCTTTTTCCTAACTAGGACTAGAGGTGCTGCCCAGGGACTACAACTATCCCTTATCACCCCTGCTTCCTTCATGTCACGCAACATCTCCTTAGCTTTCTGGTAGTGTGCTGGAGGTATAGGCCTGTACCGCTCTTTGATAGGAGGATGGCTGCCTGTAGGGATATGGTGTTGCACTCCCTTAATTGTCCCAAAGTCAAGTGGGTGTTTGCTAAATACCTGTGTGTACTCCTGTACCACTCAAAGTACTCCCTGTTTCTGGTGGGCTGGAGTGGTGTCTGTCCCGACATGGAGCTGCTGACACCAATCCTCCACCTGGGTTGCTGGGTCATTATCCTCCGCTGGTTGGCGGGAGGCTAAGGACTCTGTCGTGAGAATAGAGTTGTTATCTACGGTATGTAATTTAGCAACTGTGGCATAGCGTGGTAAATTCACTTCATCTTCTCCCCAGTTGAGAAGACGTATTGGTACTCTCCCATTTCGTACTTCTACTACCCCTCTAGCAGTCAAGAGTGTAGGTCTGTGCTCTGAACAATGGGGCTTTACTACTGCTTGGTAGTTCTGTCCTCTCAGACCTATTGCTGCTCTACACCATATAAGCATTTCACTCATTGGGGGTATCACAATGGGGTTCGGGTCTGTCACCCGTACATTACCAATTTCACCATCTGTCAGCTTTGCTTGCTGCTGGCACATCAGGGCCCGGATCTCCCTCTGGATCACTCCCTTTTGCTTTGGCCTGGCAACTTCGGCGAGCTGTTGGAGCAAAAACACAACTTCTCCCAGACAGTTACTAATAATGTTTGTACCTAAAACCACATTAAAGCCATTTTCCTCATTTACAGTCTTTACTACTAAGAGTCCCTGGTCCTTCAGCTCCATTCTGCCCACCTTTACGTCCACATTTTTGGCTCCGAGTATATCAACAGGGAGACCATTAGAGGCATACACAGCAAAGTCAGGGCTCGGGGGCTGGAGACTGTCCATGGACCAAAACTTATTATACAGGACATCAGGTATGATGGTCACCTGAGATCCAGTGTCCAGAAGGGCAGGGATTGCGATCCCGTCCAGGATGATGGACAGGTAGGGTCTTCCTCTCACAAACCTGCGGTTCCAGTCTGAGGGGCCTGATGAGTCTATTCCTGGGTGTTGGCCCTCGGACCCAGGATCTGCTCGTTTAAATGACACTGTCTGGCTAGATGACCTTCTCTGTTGCAACGGTAGCAGATGATCTCTCGTCGAGGATGGTGCTGATCAGGGGTCGCTCCTGGGGGTGGCGTTGTCCTCCTCCGGTGGGGCGACGTCCTCCTTTTCCTCCGGTTCATCCAAGGGACATCCTCTGGGCAGTCAGCTAGCAGGATCTTTCCTCCTTCCTCCTTCCGCAGTTGCAGGGCACTCATTACAGCGGCCAGGTTTTTAGTCAGCTGGCGCACTTCTGAGCGCAGACAGTCCAACTCAGTAGGGGGCGCCACCTGCGTTTTGGCTTCCGCCACCAGCGGGGAAAAGGTGGATGCTGCTGGCTTTAGAGTGGCTTCACCCGGGTGACACTGGGTTGCCACCTCGGGCTTCTCCAGGGGTCGCAGTCCTTTTATAGCAATATCTTTTAGGGCATCAAAGTTAGCGTCAGGATGATCCAAGGACCACCAGTGCACAGTTCTGCTTTCAGCTTGGGACCTCAGTCCCCGTACAAACTGTTCCTTCAACATTTTGCTTTCATTAATGGCACTTATAGGTTGACCTGTTTAAGAGCTCGCAGGACCCCCTGTAGTCGGCAGGCGTAGTCCCTAATACTGTCATCTGGTCTCTGGGAGCATTGGTAAAACCTCATCCGGAGATCTGTTTCAGTGGGGTCCTCAAAAATAGTCTGTAGTTTTAAGAAAATTGAAAGCACTGATTCCTGGTCTGCAGCTGTCCAAGTCTCTACTTCCCTTTCTGCAGCACCAGTCAGTTGTCCTACTACCACTGCAGCTCTTTGTTTCTCTGTCATAGGGTACATGTCCATTATGCTGCATATTTTGCGTTTAAACCCTGACAGGGTATCTGGCTTACCGCTGTTCTGAGGGAGCCACTTCGCTCCAGACATGTGTGGCAGCGTTAGCGGTACTATCGGGGCCAAAGGACCAGGTGAGGGGCCAATGTTTCCACCTCGAGCGGCAGCGCCGGCGGGTAAGTCACCGGAGCGGTCGCCCTGGGCCACGCTGTCAGCTTGCAGCTGCGACATGTCTGCGCCCCTCTAATTAAGCGTGGCCTACTTTCTCCTGAAGGCTGCAGCTCTGCCAGGCACAGCGATGTGGAAGGATCTGCATCGCCGGCGCTCTGACGTCAGAGCGATCACTGAAGTTCTCCACAGGACCTGACGCCGCGTCAGCGTTGGGGGCGTGTCCGGGACTCCGCTCGCTTTCTGCAGATATGCCCCTTCTCTTTCCGCTGTAGCGCTGCAATTTGGCGGGCAATGGTGGACAATTGGCGCCAAAAATCTCAAAAACAGCAACACAGTCTATAGCACAAAAACAGTCCACTTCAGGCACACATATAGCGAGCTTCGGATCCTTTTCGTGACGCCAAAAGAATGAGTCGCACGTACCAGGGCTTTGGGGTACTCGGCACCGAGCCCGTTCACTTCACTGGGGGATGTCACAGGTAGCGCAGCTCGGTCCGTTGCCCTGGGCGCTCACTAAAGGGGGATATTTACAGGGGATGATAGAATGTTCGTGACGCCACCTGTGGTTCCTGGTCAGGGTGACCAGCGCTGCAGGGTAGGTCCTCTGAGGGGTTGGGGCAGCAAGGTGTTAAGTCTCCCACAGGCAAGACTGATTCCTCAGAGTATATGGCGGTGTAGGGGTGGAGGAGCAATAATGCAGACACACAAAAGCAAGTCTCTTTCTGTACCTTTACTGGTGATATTTGCAGGCACGTCCCAGGAAGCCGTCAGGGTGGAGGATGCACGTCCAGTAATCCACTGAGTAGGTGTAGGGCCTCCTTACGCCTTTAATGTGTGAGTTTCTGACTTGCATAAAACAAAGCTTAACTCCGTGTTTTCAGCTACGCCCCCCTGACCTTGTGGTGAGGTCTTCTTGTGGACAGAACAGTGTCTCTGTGGCGGTACCTGCCAGACCCCCGTCTTCCTAACCTCGATTACGTATCAGCAATGCTTGACCCCTGCGACTTGAAGTCCAGGATCTCCGGTGTCTCCTACCAGTCGTGCAGATGCTGGTAAGCACGGACCCGGTGTCCGGTGGTGCAGAGTGGAGGTAAGCTATCAATGCTGGTTGACCTCGGTCACTCTCTTTTCCTCTTTCTTCCACCTGCCTTTCGTCCTACTCTCACCACTATCATAAGCACAAACTAGCAGCAGATGTCAGCTTTCTTTTCTTCACCGCTCTCCAAGCGTCGGCACGCTTACTTACTGAAACGCTCGCTGGGGGACCATCAGTGGACTCAACTTTGACCAGACTAAGTGGCAATCCTTTCCACTACACTGGACTCCACGATGTAAGCTGAGTAAGTCCTGAAGTCCTCAGGCTTTCAGATAAGTCTTTCTTTGGCTAGTCTTTCCCTCTCTACTCGTCTGAGGTAACTAGCTTGTCTGTCTCAGCCCTCCGGCTAAACTGATCTGAGATAACTGCCGTTCTGAGGTAAAACCAACGACTAGCTAACTCTCAGCTAGACTGCCTTCATCTCACCACTGTCGTCTCAAGGGCTCCCTCTGGTGGAACCAGGGAAAATGTGAAGTGTTGTGTGCTTATAGGTTATCATTGATTTACCTTTCGTGCATCCTCCAGGGTAACATGTGGCTCCAGTCACAGCTGGGCTACACATATACAGCCCTGAAGCTTCTATGTACACCCCAGCAGCCTTTATATACACCCCAGAAGCCTCTGTATACACCCCAGCAGCCTCTATATATCCCCTAGCAGCCTCTATATACATCCCAGCAGCCTCTATATACAACCAAGCAGCCCTCTATAACACCTCAACAGCCTCTATATACACCCCAGCAGCCTCTATATACACCCCAGAAGCCTCTGTATACACCCCAGCAGCCTCTATATATACCCTAGCAGCCTCTATATACAACCCAGCAGCCTCTATATACAACCCAGCAGCCTCTATATACACCGCAGCAGCCTCTATATACACCCAGCAGCCTCCATATATACTCCAGAAGCCTCTATATACACCCCAGCATCCTCTATATACACACCAGCAGCCTCCATATATATACCCCAGCAGATTTTATATACACCCCAGCATCCTCTATACATACCCCAGCAGCCTCTATATACACCCCAGCAGCCTCTATATACAACCCAGCAGCAGCCTCTATATACACCCCAGCAGCCTCTATATACATCCCAGCAGCCTCTATATACAACCCAGCAGCAGCCTCTATATACAACCCAGCAGCAGTCTCTATATACAACCCAGCAGCAGCCTCTATATACACCTCAGCAGCCTCTATATACACCCCATAAGCCTCTGTATACACCCCAGCAGCCTCTATATATACCCTAGCAGCCTCTATATACAACCCAGCAGCCTCTATATACAACCCAGCAGCCTCTATATACACCCCAGCAGCCTCCATATATACTCCAGAAGCCTCTATATACACCCCAGCATCCTCTATATACACCCCAGCAGCCTCCATATATACCCCAGCAGCCTCTATATATACCACAACATGCTCTATACAAACCCCAGCAGCCTCTATAAACACCCCAGCAGCCTCTATATACACCCAGAAGCCTCTATATACATCCCAGAAGCCTCTATATACACCCCAGCAGCCTCTATATAGACCCCAGCAGCAGCCTCTTTATACACCCCAGAAGCCTCTATATATAGCCCAGCAGCCTCTATATACACCCCAGCAGCGGCCTCTATATACAACCCAGCAGCCCTTCATTTGTCCTCAACAACTGCGCCCTTACAGGAACAGACAAATATACCTATCTGGGCCTAGAGATTCACCGGTCAGGGAGCTTCAAACAAGCCATAGAGACCCTGAAATACAAGGCCTGTAAAACCTTCTATGGCATCCGAAGGAAACTCTACCATCTGAAGCCACCAGTGAGGGTCTGGTTAAAAATCTTCGACTCTGTCATCGCCCCAATCCTCCTGTATGGCAGTGAAGTCTAGGGTCCTCACACCTACCCAGACTGGTCAAGGTGGGTTTCCAGCCCAACAGAAATATTCCACCTGGAATTCTGCAAGCACCTTCTCCAAGTCTATCGAAGCACCTCCAACAGTGCCTGCCGGGCCGAGCTGGGCAGATTCCCTCTACACCTAACGGTTCTAAAGAGGGCACTCACATTCCGGGTTCACCTACATAGGAACAATCCAAGCTCCCATCACCATAAAGCCCTGAAACATGTAGGTGAAACAGAAAAACCAGGACCCTCGGAACAGCTCACCCAAACCCAACCTGACCAGAACACCAATCACAACAACCTGACAAAAGCCGAAATCAGGAAGATGGTAGACGAAGGCCAGGAGAGGTATGTCAGTGACTGGAAGAACGACATCATCAGCTCCCAGAAACTGACCATGTACGTACCGGAGTCTACAGAGAGACTACAGACTGGCCCCATACCAGGAGAAACTCCCGGACCCCAGAGACCGCAAAATCCTGAGCCGGTATAGACTCAGTGCCCACAGTCTGGCCATCGAATCCGGCCGACACAGGCAGAGCTACAAGCCCAGTGAGGAAAGACTATGCCAACACTGTGACCAGGAGGCCATAGAGGACGAAACCCACTTCCTGCTACACTGCTCAAAATACTCAGCAGTGAGGCATTCTCACTTCAGGACTCTCACATCTCTTCCCGGATTTCATCACCATGAAGGAGGAAGAGACAACATTGTTAGCAGCGGATTAACCAGCGTAACATCCGGAGTCAGCAACAGAGAATGTAGATTTATTCACATCCAGTATAGACAGCTTACAACACAGCATGAAATGTGATCAGCCTGATATCTGCTATGGCTGCAGCATGAAAAACATTACAACAACACAGGAAGAGAAGGAGGAGGCATCCTGTCTGTGAGTGAGGTTTTTTTTTTTTACAAAACTTTGTTAACATCCTCACAATATGCACAACATATCAAACAGTACAGTAGTAGTTGTTGCAATACATACAAATCTGTTGTGAATGTTTTGGAAATTAATTCTGAGCAGAAGGTCCCTCTGGTGGTTACAAACAGTACTGAACCATTCAATGAGGATTGGCATTCAGGATACACAGACTGGCTTTAAATAAGGGAGGTTCCCTCCCATCATTGTTGCCGGTGATCAATTGTTCTTGTCTCAACTGTGGTTCCTGGTTCACTTGGAAGCTTGCTGAGTCTTGCCTCTTCTTCTGCTTTCAGATCAGATATTTTCTGTTTTTGTTTTTGTGCTTACCATTTGCATTTTTCTCTGCATTTCTGTGAGGTTAGCCAGGTTCCCCACCCCCTGGGGGGCTTGTGCTCCTCTCAGTTCCGCTTTAGCCATTGTTATTTGTTCATTTGCCTTTTCCAGTTTTTTCAGTGGCTGCGGCTTAGTTTTATTACACCAGAGAACTGATTTAGGTGGTAGAGGTCATGTGATCTCAGGTGTTTTTGCAATCAGTAGCGTTGGCTTATTTTAGGGGTTTTTTGGATTGCAGTGAGTATACTTTCTATCCTTTTCTGTCTAGGCAGATTGGGCCACAGCATTTGCTCATACTATTTTGTGTCTGTGTCTGTATTTCCTCTTGTCTAACCGCCATTACATGTTTGGGGGCTTCCTATGTTCTTTGGGGATCTGCTCCGGGGCAGATAGCTTTCCTCTTTCTATCTTTAGGTGTAGTTAATCTCTCAGGCTGTGACGAGGCGTCTAGGACCAATGTAAAAATGCTCCACGGCTGCCTTTAGTTGTGGTGGTTAGTCAGGGTACTGCAATCCAATAGATTCCAACCTCTCTGGTGTATTGCCGTTTTTGCCTGCTCTCCTCATCTACAAAAACATAACAGTATCACCGGCCAAACTGAAAATTGTATGGTACTCACAGAAGGGAAAAATAGTGTGGAAAGAAAAAAGTTGTCAGAGTTGTCAGAGATTTCTTTTTTTTTTGTTTCTTGCATTTTTTCCCTCTTTTCTCTGGGTGCTGAGGAGGATTTTTTTTCTCTCAATGGAGCTTGCACAGCTGTCTGGCCGTGTGGATCAGCTTGCCACTGAGGTTCGGAGTATTGCTGTCTATCTTGCTGGGTTACCGGTTGTGGAACCTAGGATTCCCATGCCAGATTTGTTTTTGGGAGATCGGGCCAAATTTCTGAATTTCAAAAATAACTGTAAGTTGTTTTTTGCCTTAAAGCCTAAGTCCTCAGGGAACGCAGCACAGCAGGTTCAAATTGTCATCTCTCTCCTGCGCGGCGATCCTCAGGATTGGGCTTTTTCCCTGACACCTGGGGACCCTGTTTTGAGTGATGTTGATGCATTTTTTCTGGCTCTGGGGTTATTGTACGATGAGCCTAATGTCACTGATCAAGCTGAAAGAACGTTGTTGGCATTAAATCAGGGGCTTGAGGACGCTGAGTTGTACTGTCAGAAATTCCGAAAATGGGCAGTCCTAACCAAATGGAATGATGATGCTTTGGCAGCCCTTTTTCGGAAGGGGCTGTCAGAGAATGTAAAGGATGTTATGGTGGGTTTCCCTGCTCCCTCTGGTCTCAATGATTCTATGTCATTAGCGATTCAAATTGACAGACATTTGCGTGAGCGCAGAGGTATGCGTGAGATAGTGTTGCCTTGTGAGCCAGCTTCTGAACCCATGCAGTGTGATAGAGTGACTTCTGGGGCACAGTGTCATGAGTTTCGAAAACGCAATGGGTTATGTTTCTATTGTGGTGACGCCTCTCATGCTATTTCTGCCTGTCCTAAGCGGGGAAGATGTTTTGCACGCTCAGTTGTCTTGGGTAGTGTTCAGACTAAATTTCTGTTGACTGTTACCCTGATTTGCTCCCTGTCCACATTTTCTGCTCAGGCTTTTGTTGATTCGGGAGCAGCTATTAACCTGATGGATTTTGATTTTGCCAAACGTTGTGGGTTTCCCTTGATACCCCTACGGAAGTCTATTCCCCTACTGGGGATTGATTCTACCCCTTTGGCTGAGAATAAACCCCAGTTTTCTACTCAGGTGATAATGAGGGTTGAACTTGATCATCAGGAGAGTTGCAAATTTTTGGTACTGTATAATCTGCATGACATTATTGTACTAGGTTTCCCTTGGTTACAGTCTCATAATCCTGTTTTGGATTGGAAATCTGTGTCTGTAATCAGTTGGGGTTGCCAATGTGTTAATGCCAACACTCCTGTTTTTTCTGCCTCTCCCCAGGCTCAGGATGTTCCTGACTTTTTGACTGATTTTTCTGATGTGTTTAGCGAAAGTAAATCTGCATCCTTGCCCCCCCATAGGAGCTATGACTGCACTATTGAATTAGTGCCTGGTAGTTAATTCCCTAAAGGTCGTCTTTTTAACTTGTCTGTACCTGAACATGACGCTATGCGGTCTTATATCAAGGAGTCATTGCAGAAGGGTCATATCAGACTATCCTCTTCACCCTTGGGTGCCGGTTTTTTCTTTGTGGCCAAAAAGGATGGTTCATTAAGGCCGTGTATTGATTATCTTCTCTTGAGCAAGATCACTGTGAAATATCAGTATCCGTTACCCTTGATTTCTGACCTGTTTTCCAGGGTGAAAAGTGCTACTTGGTTTACCAAACTTGACCTCAGGGGGCGTATAACCTTATTCGCATTAAGCACGGGGATGAATGGAAGATGGCGTTTAATACCCCAGAGGGGCATTTTGAGTACCTAGTGATGCCCTTTGGGCTCACTAATGCTCCTTCCGTCTTCCAGTCCTTCATGAATGACATTTTCAGGGATTTTGTGGATAAATTTCTGATTGTTTATTTGGATGATATCTTGATTTTTTCCAATGACTGGGACTCTCATGTGAAACATGTTCGGACTGTGTTCCAGATTTTGAGAGAGAATGCTCTGTATGTGAAGGGATCAAAGTGTCTTTTTGGCGTACAGAAGATCTCATTTCTGGGATTCATTTTGTCTCCATCTGTTATTGAAATGGACCCGGTCAAGGTTCAGGCCATCTGTGATTGGGTCCAACCTACTTCATTAAAGGCTCTTCAGAGATTCTTGAGTTTTGCCAATTTTTATCGTAAATTTATTGGTAATTTCTCTGTTATTGTTAAACCATTGACTGATTTGACCAAAAAGGGTTCTGATGTGGTGAATTGGCCTCCTGAGGCAGTCTCTGCGTTTCAGAAACTTAAGCAGAGATTCACTTCTGCTCCTGTTATACGGCAGCCTGATGTTTCTCTGCCATTTCAGGTGGAGGTTGATGCCTCTGAAATTGGGGCAGGTGCCGTTTTGTCCCAAAGAGATCCTGAGACCTCTAAAAGTAACCCTTGTGCCTTTTTCTCTCGAAAATTTTCTCCAACTGAACGTAATTATGACGTGGGTAATCGGGAGTTATTGGCCATGAAGTGGGCTTTTGAAGAGTGGAGACATTGGCTGGAGGGAGCCAAACATCAGGTGGTGGTCCTCACGGACCATAAGAATCTGGTTTATCTGGAATCAGCCAAGCGACTTAATCCTAGACAGGCCAGGTGTGCCTTGTTTTTCACACATTTTAATTTTGTGGTTTCCTTTCTTCCTGACACTAAGAATGTTAAAGTGGATGCCCTCTCGAGGAGTTTCCTTGCGGACTCTCCTGAGTTATCTGATCCTGCTGTTATTTTGAAAGAGGGTGTAGTTCTTTCCGCCATCTCGCCCAATTTGAGACTGGCTCTGGAAGGGTGTCAGGAGGATAAACCCAGCGCTGCGCTGTTGGGAAATTGTTTGTCCCAGACCGGTGGAAAAAGAATGTGATGTCTGAGATTCATTGTTCCGCGTTTGCTGGTCATCCCGGAATTTTTGGTACAAGAGACTTGGTGAGTTGGTCTTTTTGGTGTCCTACTTTGTCTCGTGACGTCAGGGAGTTTGTGCAGTACTGTGGGACTTGCTCTCGCTCAAAGCCTTGCTCTCGCTCTAGTGGTTTATTGATGCCATTGCCTGTGCCCAAGAGACCACGGACCCATATCTCTATGGATTTTATTTCCGACCTCCCTATTTCTCAGAGAATGACCGTTATCTGGGTGATTTTTGATAGGTTTTTCAAGATGAGCATCTTATGCCATTACCTAAGTTACCTTCCTCCTCCGAATTGGTGCCTTTATTCCTTCAGCACGTGGTTCGGTTACACGGCATTCCTGAGAACATTGTGTCTGACAGAGGAGTCCAGTTTGTTTCCAGATTTTGGAGGACTTTTTGTTCTAAACTTGGTGTTCAATTGTCTTTCTCCTCTGCTTTTCATCCTCAGACCAATGGACAAACCGAGAGAACAAATCAGACATTGGAGACTTATCTGAGATGCTTTGTGTCTGCTGATCAAGATGACTGGGTATCTTTTTTGCCTTTGGCTGAGTTTGCTCTTAATAATAGGGCTAGCTCTGCCACTTTGATTTCTCCATTTTTCTGCAATTTTGGGTTTCACCCTCGATTTTCTTCGGGACAGACGGAGGCTTCTGTCTGTAAGGGTGTTGACTCTGTTGTGGAGCGTATGCAGCAGACTTGGGACCAGGTAGTAGAGAGGTTGTCCCTCTCTCAGGAGAAGGCCCAGCAGTTTGCCAACCGGCATAGGACTGATGGTCCTCGGTTTAAAGTGGGGGACTTGGTCTGGTTGTCCTCAAGAAATATCCCTATGAGAGTTGCATCTCCTAAGTTTAAGCCTAGGTTCATTGGACCTTATAAGATCATGGAGATTCTTAATCCTGTTTCCTTTCGTTTATTTCTTCCAGGGACATTTAAGATCCATAACGTGTTCCACAAGTCATTATTGAAGAGGTTTGTCGAGCCAGTGGTTCCTATGGCTGTGCCTCCTGACCCTGTTTTGGTTGAGAGCAATCTGGAGTATGTGGTTGAGAAAATATTGGATTCTCGTTTTTCTAGACGGAAACTCCAGTATTTGGTTAAGTGGAGAGGTTATGGTCAGGAGGACAATTCTTGGGTGTTTGCTTCGGACATCCATGCTAGGAGACTGATCCATGCATATCACCGAGCTCATCCTGACCGACCTGGTTGCACAAATGAGGGTTCGGTGACCCCTCCTCAAGGAGGGGTACTGTTGTGAATGTTTTGGAAATGAATACTGAGCAGAAGGTCCCTCTGGTGGTTACAAACAGTACTGAACCATTCAATGAGGATTGGCAATCAGGATTCACAGACTGGCTTGATATAAGGGAGGTGTATATATATTTCACTGTATTATTGTTTAGTCCGTTTTCTGCATACCTTTTGACATATTCTACTATTGACCTGATTGATTCTTATTATATACCAGGGTATTGGATTACGCTGTGTGGGGCTTTGGCTTCCTTTTTATCTTAATTGATGCTTGTGTTATATTTTAATGCTTATACTTAATAAAATTTTATATTTTACCCCCACTGCCTGGGTGAAGCCTTTTCTTCCTTTCCCCCTGTTCTTATAGCACTAAGGGTTACGTTTTCTTATTTGGCTGGTCTATGCCATCCCCCCTTTTTTTGTTTTGAGATTCAATTGATTGGTGTGGATTTATTTTTTAGTATTTTATTCTATTATCTTAATTTATTATATATTTCCACACTGCATTGTATTTCATTTCAATTTGGTTTATCCACTTTCCATCTGTATATTTTGTGTATAAGCATGGATCTGCTTGACCTCTTTTAAATCCTTCTTCCAACAAGACTTTATTCATCTTGGTGTTCCATGCTCTTGCTGATTGCTTAAGACCATAGAGAGATTTTTGTAGTTTGCAAACAAGATTCTCTTCACCTCTTTTTACATAACCTTCAGGTTGAGTCATGTATAAGTCCTCCTCAATGTCACCATTTAAGAAAGCAGTTTTTATATCCAAATGTCTGACATACATCTTTTGTACAGCAGCTACAGCTAACAAAGCTCTGAATGTAGTCTGTTTAGCGACTGGAGCAAATGTAGCATCGTAATCTTCGCCATACTTTTGAGAAAATCCTTTTGCGACCAACCTTGCTTTAAATCTGTGGACTTTACCTTCAGAGTCATATTTTGTTTTAAAGACCAACTTGCACTTGATTGCCTTTTTGCCCTGTGGTAGCTTGGTGAGTTTCCAAGTTTGGAGTTGATGAAGCGACTTGATTTCTTCATTAGCGGCATCAATCCACTTTGCTCTTTCATGGATAGGTAGTCCTTGCATTTCATCCCATGACTGCGGCTCTGACTCAGGTAGTGTCTTGACAATGCAGGATAGACGTTTAGCTGGCATACCTTTGTTTGATCTTGACGATCTTCTGATTTCAGATTCTTCTGATTTTTCTGTTGTTTCTTCAGTGGTTGAAGAATCCAGCCAGACTTCTACATCCTCCTTGTTGTTGTCTTGTAATTGTGACTTCAGCTGGACTACTGGCGTGATGTCACAAAACTTGGGTGATACAAAGTTCTCATGAATCACTACATCTCTGCTTATTGTGACCTTGTTTATTTCTGGGTGTAGAATCCTATAACCTTTCTGGGTTTCACTGTAGCCTACCAGGATACCTTCTTTAGCGTAAGATTCCCACTTAGTTTGCTTTTCTTTGGGAATATGTACAAATGCTTTACTTCTGAATATTCTTATGTGGTGCAGTTTTGGCTTTCTGCTGTTCCATTGCTCAAATGGAGTTTTCTCTGTAGCTTTACCTGGTAGTCTGTTCTGAAGATAGCAAGCTGTCATGATTGCCTGACCCCAATATGTTGTAGGCAGATTTACATCAAATAACATACTTCTTGCACTTTCACAGAGTGTTCGGTTCCTTCTTTCCGCAACACCATTTTGCTCAGGGTTGTACGGTACAGTGGTCTGAAATAGGATTCCATTTTTCTTTAGAATGCTCTGTGTCTCATTGCTTGTATATTCAGTCCCATTATCTGCATGTAGAATCTTTGGTATTCTTCCAAATTTATTATATACCTCAGCTAGATATATTTCATGTTTCTCTGGAACTTCTATCTTGCTGTGAAGCAGATGGACAACTGTATATCTGGAATGATCATCAATAAATGTGAGAAAATATCTCTTCTTCCCCTGGTCTGAGTGCTCATTGACCACAGACATCTTGTGTATTAAATCTAGTGGCTGTTCTGTTCTTGTAGTACTTCTCTTAGGAAAAGCTTTTCTAGACATTTTCCCTTTGATGCAGCTAGTACACTTCATTGTCTGGTATTCCATAGATCAATTGTGATATCATCAGCTAGTTGCTTCTGAACTAACTTTCTTATTGCATCTGGGTCTCTGTGTGCCAGACGCCTATGCCATACATGAATACAGTTATTGTGCTCTTCTTATTGAGCAGTATACACACACTCTTTACATTTCAGCTGATAAAGTTCATCTGTGATTTTTCCCTCTGCTAGTGTGTGACCCTCTTTTGAGATGATGCAGCTATCATGCTTAAATGTAACTTCATTTCCTTGTTTTGTGAGTTTCTTCACAGATAGTAAATTTCTCTCAAGACTAGGCACATAGAGCACATCTTTTACTGGGATCTTTCTGCTTAGTGTTGGTGAGATTTGACAATCAATATAACCATCTCCTATGCCTTCTGAACTCATGTACTGACCATTAGCCATAATCACTTTCTCTGACTTATTTTGATTAAGCTTAGAAAAGAAGTCTCTGTTATTAGTCATGTGACTAGTTGCTCCAGAGTCTATACACCATGCATGCTTTGATGTATTTGCACTGACAGTAAATGCAATTTCAGTATTCACAGAATCATTTTCTCCAGACACAGCACTCTTAACCCTTTGCTGACTGTTTTGCTTTTTCAGCTGATTCATTCTAGCTTTCCAAACTCTGCAGTCGGCTTTCAAATGTCCTGATTTCTTGCAAACAAAACATTCACGTGTTTCTTTTAGGTGCTTTCTGTTATCATATAGACTCTGTGTTTGTAAAGCAGACTCTGTCTTGGTGCTTATACATTCTTCCTTCCGTTTATATTCATCTATAAGCTTCCCTCTTACATTCTCCAGAGTAAGCTCATCATCTGGGTGCGCATCTAGTGCAGTCACAAGCGTGTCATAGCTCTCTGGAAGACCACTAAGCAGTAATGTGGCTACATGAAAGTCCTTCAGATCTTCCCCAATGCCTCTGAAGCGTTCTACAAGCTCTAGAATACTCCTGATATACTCCTGCATATCCTGGCCTTTCTGTAGCTTAGACTGGTACA
>JARQOD010005551.1:0-47385 GCA_033576555.1 Oophaga sylvatica
AATACAAACCCTAACATAACCCTAACCCCAACACACCCTAACCCTAATCCCAACTCTAACCATAAACCTAACCACAAGCCTAACCCTAATCCCAACCCAAACCCCCAAAACACCCCTAACGCTTATCCCAACCCTAACCCTAATCCCAACCTTAACCCTAATTCCAACCCTAACCCTAATTCCAACCCTAACCCTAGTTCTAACCCTTACCCTAGTTCTAACCCTTACCCTAGTTCTAACCCTAACCCTAGTTCTAACCCTAAGGCTGAGTTCATATTGCGTTTTACCAGCCCGTTCAACACGTAGCGTTGACGGGCTGGTAACGGTATAGCATAACGCTATCGCGTTATGCTATACCCGCTAGTGCAGAGGAATCAGCGATGATTCATCTGTGCTAGCGGTGATGGAGCCCAGACGCTGCAGCCTGCGTCCAAGGCTCCGTCACTGAATGACGACACGTCGCGAACGCATGCCGCTTCATGGCATGCGTTGCGATGCGCACACAAATGGGGTGAATGGCAGCAGTTAACGGACTGCGTTACACCGGTTATACCGCGGTGAAACGCAGTCCATCTAACGGACTGCCATAATGCAATATGAACCCAGCCTGACCCTAAGGCCCCGTGCACACGTTGCGGATTCACTTGCGGATTTTTCTAAAATCCGCAGGTAAAACGACCTGCCTTTTACCTGCGTATTTAGCGCGGATTTGCTGCGGTTTTTCTCTGCGGTTTTACACCTATAATGGAATAGGTGTAAAATCGCTGCGGAATCCGCACAAAGAATTGACATGCTGCGGATTTAAAACCGCAGCAAATCCGCGCTGAAAAATCTGCAGCATGTGCACAGCGTTTTTTTTACCATTTATTTGCATTGTACTGTACATGGTTTCTGGATCTGCTGTGGATTCCGCAGCGCCAAATCCGCTGCGGATCCGCAGCAAAATCCGCTGCGGATTAGCAGCGAAATCCTCCGCTGCGGATCAGCAGCGAAATCAGCTGCGGATTAGCAGCGAAATCCGCTGCTGATCAGCAGCGAAATCAGCTGCGGATCAGCAGCGAAATCCGCTGCGGATCAGCAGCGAAATCCGCTGCGGATCAGCAGCGAAATCAGCTGCGGATCAGCAGAGAAATCAGCTGCGGATCAGCAGAGAAATCAGCTGCAGATCAGCAGCGAAATCCGCTGCGGATCAGCAGCGAAATCAGCTGCGGATCAGCAGAGAAATCAGCTGCGGATCAGCAGAGAAATCAGCTGCGGATCCGCAGCAAAATCCGCAACGTGTGCACAGGGCCTAATAGGAAAAAAAAAAAATTCTTTATTATTTTTCCCTACCTATGACAGGGGGGGTTACTTAGTTTTTTTTATTTTGATCACTGTGACAGTTTATCACAGTGATCAAAATAATTTTTTTGACTAGGCAGGGCGCACTGCGCATGCGCCGGCCGGCGGGCGCACTACGCATGCGCCCGCCATTTTCCAAGATGGCGGCGCCCATGAAGAGGCCTGGGCGGACGCCGGGACCGATCCAGGGACATCGGTGGATCGGGAGAGGTGATTAGGGTGGTTGGAAGGTTAGGGGGGGGATCGGAAGGTGGGGGCACCGGAGCAAAGGAGGAGGGGAGCTGTTAGTGACGGCGGTGACCGATCGCTGCCATCTTTCGGTGGCGGCGGCCGATCGCCGCCGTGAATCCGTGTGGGGGGGTCAGGGCTCGGTGTCCAGCCATGGGAGATGCTATTGCAGCATCGGCCATGGCTGGATTGTAATATTTCACCAATTATATTGGTGAAATATTACAGATTGCTCTGATTGGCTGTTTCACTTTTAACAGCCAATCAGAGCGATCGTGGCCACGGGGGGGTTAAGCCAACCCCCCTGTGGTGAAGCACAAAGGGTCCTGTGCCGGCGGGTCGTGTGACCTTTCAGTGACTCCGGTCACTCGACCAGCAGGGACGCGATCCTTTCATGACGCCACATAGGCGTCATGGGTCGGATTGGCACTGATTTTCATGACGCCTACGTGGCGTCATGGGTCGGGAAGGGGTTAATGACCTAGTGGATGGGATTGAGAGTAAAGTGTCAGTCTTTGCTGATGACACCAAGCAATGCAGGATATTAAAATCGGACCTTGACACTACAATATAGCAAAACAATCTGGATAAGATGTTTGAATGGGCAAACACATGGCAAATGAGGTTTAATGTAGATAAATGTACAGTAATGCACCTAGGGCGGAATAATCCTATTGCTGCATTTCCATTAAATGGGAGTATATTCGGGACTAGAGAACAAGAGAAGGAGTTGGGTAATCTGGTTACAAGTAAGATGAGCAGCAGTACTCTGTCAGGAAGCAGCGGCAAAAGCAAACAAGATGTTTTAAGAGGTATAAAAAGAGATAAAATCCTGTGATCTCAATGTATTATTACCTCTTTATAAACCACTGTTGAGGCCACTTATAGAATATGGCATCCAGTTTTTGGCTACACATTTTACAAAAATATTCAGAAGTTAGAATCATTTCAAAGACGGGCAACTAGATTATTACAAGGGATTGTAGGAGTCTCATATGATGAGAGGTTGTAAAAATTGGGCTTGTTTAGCTTAGAAAAAAGACACCTCAGAGGAGATCTCATTTACATGTTTAAATATATGTGTGGTCAGTACAGAGGACTGGCACATGACTTATTCCTCACAAAGATCATACTAAGGACCAGGAGGCACTCATTATAGGTGGAAGAAAGGTGAATCCGACAGCTAAACAGGAAAGGGTTCTTTACAGTAAGAGCAGTCAGACTGTGGAATGCCGACCACAAGAGGTAGTAATTGCAGGTACTAAAACAGCTTTTAAAAAATGGTTGGATGATTTCCTTGATATGCAATATTGCGGGTTACAGCTAAATTAGTGACAAAATGTACAACTGGTGGAGAAAGATTGAACTTGACGGATCTAGGTCTTTTTTCAACCTATATAACTATATAAAATACACTGTTTACCTCCCATCCTTTCCTTTGTTTTATAAACTGGTTAGTACATATTCATATTATATTAACTAATCATTGTTCGTGTCTGCTGATTGCTGCTGTACCACTCGTCATGTGGCTGTCCGTCGTCCACATTTCAGCTATATGCTTCTTCTGTATTAAATTCGGGAGTGGAAATTCAGGAGTGAAAGTGATGTTGTGACTGATGCCATAACTGATTTTGGTGTACTAGCTTCAACAGTGCCTGAGAACTCTGGTGGTGGTCATGATGGTGGCAAGTCCTATGTTCTAGCAATTTGGGTGTGGGAATTCTTTTCCACATTTCCGGAGGACCAATCTATTGCAGAGGGCAGGCAGAGCTATTGGAAAATAAGCTATATACATCCTGGAACACAGAGTAGGAATTATGTATATGTGTCAGAGCATGAGGCATCATCACCTTTTCATGTGGGAAAAGCTAGGTAACCAACAAAATGGTCCATTGTATGAAAGGAAAGGTTAATGTTGGACTCATCACTTATGTTTTATTTCTCCAGTGCTGATATACTGTAAATGGGTGCAGCTTCACTGCTGGCTTGCAGATTATCTAAGGGAAAATATAGAAGAGGAAAGTTGACACTTCCACAGGGTAACATACAAAGGAACTCATGTTTCTGGGGCACAGAGAAAGATAACCAAAACGAAGCAGAGCAGAAAGCGGTTAATGAGGATGATGACGGGGCTGATAACAATAATCAGGTAGTACTCGTGGATACTGATTGGCTACAAGAAAAATGATCATGAGGAGGAGGATAACTTGAGCCTTAATAATTTTTTGGTTATAGACAAAAAAAGGAAAAGGAAAGCTGGCACTTTCACAGGCAATCTTAAAACTAAATTTTTTTTATTGGCTATTCCATTGGAAAAGTTACTTATGTTGTGCCATGTGATCATCTCTGACATGTTTCCAGGAATTCTCCACGCTCTTAGTCATAGATATGACTTGTCTATATATAGTAACCTTTTTACAGCCGTCATTGACCACTTATAGGTAAATACCAAAATCACGTATGTCATCATATATCGATTGTTTTGCATTGATTAATAGGATCCAATACATTTCTCTAAATAGCAGGGTTTTTTTGCCAATTTTTTCCTCTCTCAGAGCAACTTACTTTTAAAATTCCATAACAGAAAACATTTTTAATATTTTTTTACTTACCTCTACAAAAAGTTTCACCGCACCAAAGTATGTATTCTTGTTTCCATTTACCGTATATACTCGTGTATAAGCCAACCCGTGTATAAGCCGACCCCCCTAATTTTGCCACAAAAAACTGGGAAAAATTATTGACTCGTGTATAAGCCGGGTGTATAAACTGCCCTCCTGCTCTGTGCTGCCCCTGTCCTGCTCCTTGCTCCCCCATCCAGCTCTGTGCTCCCCCATTCTCCTCTGTACTCCCCCCTCCTGCTCCATCCTCCGCTGTGCTCCCCCATTCCTTCTCCATCCTCCTGTGCCCCCGTCCTGCTCAGTGCTCCTCTGTGCCCTCCATCCTCCCCTGTCCTGCTTCATGCTTCCCCGTCCTCCTCCACGCTTCCCCCGTCCACCGATCTCCCCCCCGTCCTGCTCCATGCTTCCCCATCCACCGTTCTCCCCCGTCCTCCTCCATGCTTCCCCCGTCCTGCTCCAGCTTCCCCTGTCCTCCTCTATGCTTCCCCCATCCACCGATCTCCCCCACCCCGTCCTGCTCCATGCTTCCCCATCCTCCGTTCTCCCCCGTCCTCCTCCATGCTTCCCCCGTCCTGCTCCAGCTTCCCCCGTCCTCCTCTATGCTTCCCCCGTCCACCGATCTCCCCCCCGTCCTGCTCCAGCTTCCCCCGTCCTCCTCCATGCTTCCCCCGTCCACCGTTCTCCCCCCCGTCCTGTTCCGTGCTCCTTGTCCTCTCCTCCATCATACTCACCCTACCCGTGCCATCGCTGAGCGTCCCTGCAATCCTGCGTTCTCCCCGTCTTCCTGCAGCTCTTCAGCACTGAGCGGTGATGTAATACCGCTCATTAAGGCCATGAATATGGAGGCCACGCCTATGGGAGTGGCGTCGTGTCCATATTACATGACCTTAATGAGCGGGTATTACATCACCGCTCAGTGCAGAAGAGCTACAGGAAGGGGAGAACGCAGGATTGCAGGGACGTTAAGCGATGGCACGGGGAGGATAAGTATGATCCCAGCCACCGGCTCCTGCGCGGCATCCCTCCCCCGCTGGTTTCTGCCCTATGACTCGTGTATAAGCCGAGGGGGCATTTTCAGCACGAAAAAAGGTGCTGAAAATCTCGGCTTATACACGAGTATATACGGTATATTATAAATATGTTCTGTGATGTATTTTTTTATTTTCTTGTTGTACAATGTATGTAACATAAATTGCAACTGGTACATTATAAAGGCTAGGGGATATTTGGTTTTCCAAAGATTGTCTCCTTTTAGCTACTACTCTATAACCTTGATCCAGAATTTAAAAATAATGTTATTTTGGTGTAAAGTAGATAAATATATATTTATAATTTTTTTTCATACCGTTGTATTGAAGACTGCAAGGTATACCGAAAGTGGGCAAGCTGGCATTTTTTACATTATTTTTTCCAACCATAAGATCTATTTGAGTTCTTACCTCTTCTTTTCTATTCAATTCTCAATTCTCTTTGTAACCTCGTGCCTTCAATCTGTTTTTTATAAAACTAATTTTCATTGCAGAATCCCTGAGTGTTTGAGCACATTTTGCCTTTACAAATTCATTATGTGGACTTGCCATTATAGTGTGTGCTGGTTGGCAACTATCATCTTTTATTTTTGCATTTCCGCTGATCAGTTTGCTTTAAATAGTCATGTGAACAATTTCAAGATAAAATTCCCCTTCAATTGAATATTCAAAAAACATACTTTCTTATTAGGAAGAGAGGATGAAAATTTTCAATTTAATTCACTAGTATTTAAATATTTCATAAAGTCTGGTATGATCGCCATGCTTCCTCTCCAGATCATGAGGATATCATCAATGTAGCAGCCATACAGACCAAATCAGAAAAAAATGAATTATTTTCAAAATAAATAAAAAACTCCGCCCACCATGCGACAAAATTTCTAGGGATGGTGAAAATGGAGATTCTCTTGTAAAAAATACTCATTATTTGAATTAAATAAAGTTGTTTTCCAATAGATATTCAATGGCAGACAAAATTAACTGTTTTAATTCATTGCTGTGTCATATTTATGATGATGTTCTTTTGCCTTTATGGCTGAAATGTGCGGGATACATGATGATAGAACTACTATGCCTCATGCTAAAATTTATAATATTTATTCCACTCCATTTTATTAAATCATAATCATCCCTAACAAAACTTTATTGTTAAAATAACCAGATACTGGTTCACACCACCAAAAACAAAAAACCAAAAAACGTGTTCAAAAAATGTAAGTGTAATGAAAAATAATGATAAAATGGGGAGGTCCTAAAAGCCCTGTTAACGGCTATTCTGATACCTGCCTGGCCGCGGAGGTTGGCACCCTAGGGGGGAACGCTGTGGCGCCCCCGCTCAACGATGGCTGACCCTAGGAGCCCTGATGCATGCTACAGCCACTAAAGGGTCCAACACGATGACTAAAGGAACCCCTATAACTATACATAGATCAATCCTATGTCTAAAGAGGAACCCTATACCCCAGATTTATATAAAATCAACTGAACACACAGGCAGATATATGGCAAATTGGAGGGCTTAGTTTACACAATCAAACGCCTAAAGACTAAAGCTTGTTTAGATATTGATAGCATGACTGGCCATTGTGTGATTATCAGCATAACTAGCCATTGTGTTCATCTGAACTAGAAGGCACATTGTATATATCAAAAGTCACAACTTAATTATGATTGCCTAAATATTATAGATTGATTAAAGCTTATAATGTTAGTGATCTAAGCCATATATGATAAAGACCAGGCAGATATAAATGTGTGACATTACTATGACATAACTGGCCATTATGTTCATCTGAGCTTCAGGTGCATTATATTTATCACAAGCCAAAAAATCATTTATGATTGCTCAAAAAATTGTTTTAAATTGATCACAGTTTAGAAACACATGCAAATTAGTTGCTTATGATGTAATGATCTAAGCCACATGTGATAAAGGCTAAGCACATATAGATATAAGACATTGTACGCTGTCTAAGGGTCCAATTCCCCCCTACTCCAGCAACTAGTTCCCATGTAACAAATATATGTATGTATCTATCCACATGTAATCAATCGGAAATTATCTAGGTATGAAATGCCATCATTGAAATAGGTAAACTGGTACTCATCTCTTCCATGCCATCTGCCGCTAATGAATACCGCCTCAACGCGTTTCACCCCTGTAGGCTCATCAGGAGGCCAGATAAATGAGGGGACTATTGCCCCAGTATGTTGTGATCAAAGAATAAGTAAACCGATATCTCACTCACCCTGCTTATATACCACTCGTTTGTGATTGTCATGCTAACGTCAGAAAAAAGCACCTGCTGGGCAATTGATGGTTGGAACGCACGCCCGCTTTGAAGACGCCCACCTACCTCCATGTGGAGCAGTGGATCATCGCATCTTAACAATTGTCAAACATCCAGCTTCCGGGTGGAGGAGCGCAAGCCACTCAAGACACGCCCTTCTCTTAATTTGCTCCATAGAGAGCCAAAGACGTCAGCCCAGTCTATTTGCGCATGTCCATGACATATCACTGTCTAACTGCACATGCCGCTGACGTCACTCCCTGATGTGGGAAGGGAAACATCGTAGTGGCTACTGCACTTGCTCAGAGCGTCATCCTTCCTAGGTAACCGTTACCGTTTCTAATGAAGCCTGATTTTTATGCAAGACGTCAGTGCAATCTGTTTGCGCATGTCCATGAAATAGCGCTGTCTAACTGCGCATGCCGCTAACGTCACTCCCTGATGGGGAAACATTGTCGTGCCTACTGCACTTGCTCAGAGCGTCATACTTCCTAGGCAACCGTTGCCAAGTGTGAATTTTTCCCTAATGAAGTCTGATTTTTATGCAAGAACTATTTAAAGTGCCATGTCTCCAATATATTAGGGAAGAAATTGATAAATTTCTGAACGAAACAATAGTTGAAAGGTATAAATAACAGGGGATCACAGATAAGAAATACATGATTAACATGACAATTCATGAATGCTCTATCAATAAGGAGCCCAAAGCAAAAAAATGGAAAGGCTAATCTTTATCTTAGATATTAAAAGTCCCTATTAATTGAATTCAAGGCAAATGGGTAGCACAGTCTTAAAGAAAACAGGCAAAAGATAATTGCTCATTTATACCCCTGGGTTCTAGATTCTCCATTCTAAAAATCCACTCACATTCTCTCTTAAGGATTGTCTTGTCTATATTACCACCTCTTGGGTTTATTTTAACCACTTCAATAATCATAAATTTAACCTCCTCCAAATTTCCTTGATGATATAAATGTATATGTTTGGCTAATGGGTGTCTCTATTATTTCTAATGTCTCCCATGTGCTCACCAACCCTTCGTCTGAATTCCCTCTTGGTTTTTCCAATTTAATCCATGGGGCATGAACAAGTAGCCATATACACCACACCTGTCGTCTTGCAGTTTGAAAAATCTCTCTGGTAGAAAACTTTTTTTGTCGCTGAGCTAGTGAATGACTTTCCGGGTTTCATCCACCTACACATTGTGCAGTTACCACATTTGTGGAAGCCACAGGGTCTCCTATCTAGCCAAGTCCCCACATTCGCGGGTCTTTTGTACAAACTATGTACCAGCATGTCTTTTATTGATTTACCTTTCCTGAAGGTGATATTTGGACGTGTTCCCACTATATCCTTAAGATCAGGATCTAGGCCTAAGATGTCCCAATGCCTATTAAAAATCTGTCTAAACGCCTGATGTTTACGGTCATATGTGCCTATGATCCTGATCTCTTCAGGCGAATCTTTTTTATCTTGTTTTTGTAAAAGTCTGTGTCTATTCTCATCTTTAGCCCATTTGAAGGCTGTATTGATCACATGTGCAGGATAGTTTTTTTCTTTAAATCTATTTGCCATATCACCCGCCTGACTGAGAAACAATTTGTTGTTGGAACAGTTTCTCCTAAGTCTGAGGAACTGGCCCTTAGGGATACCTCTCTTAAGGGCAGTGGGATGATGACTTTCCCAATGTAGGAGACTGTTGGTACTTGTTGGCTTACGATAGATGTTTGTCAAAATCTCCCCATGCATTTCTCTACTAATTTTGACATTCAAAAAGGCCAATTCATTTTTATGAATTTCTGAGGTAAATCCAAGACCTAGATTATTCTGATTTAGTTTTCTTATGAAGTCATCAAATTGTTCTTTGGTACCTGTCCACACCACAAGTACATCGTCAATATACCTGTACCAAATTGTTATGTGGTTTTGCCACCATTTATTATCACCCCCAAAAATCACAGTCTCCTCCCACCAGCCCAGGAACAGATTGGCATACGATGGGGCGCAGGGACTCCCCATCGCAGTGCCCCTGAGCTGGTGGTAATATTTTCCATCAAAGAAAAAAGTAATGTGGGTGAGTACATACTTCAAAAGTGAAGCTACAAAGTCATTGTGTTCCCTACACATGACCGATCTTTGTTGAAGGAAATACATGGCACCCTCAATTCTTGCTGTATGCGGTATACTGCTATACAGGGCTTCCACATCAATGGATGCCAACCATGTATTTTCATCAAGATGCAATCCCTCCAACTTAAGCAATAAATCAGAGGTACCCCTCAGATACGAAGGTAGGCATATCACAAATGGGCGAAGAATTTGTTCTATATAGAGACCACAATTCTGTGTCAGAGAGTCAACTCCTGAAACAATGGGGCATCCCTTAAGGGGATTATACCCCTTATGCACTTTTGGTAGCGTGTAAAAAGTAGCCACCAATGGGTACTTCGGTAAGAGGAAATCGTATTCACTCTTAGATACAAGTCTTTTGGAGAGGGCCTCATCAAGAAGCTCTTTGAGTTCCTCCTTGTGTATAACAATAGGATTTGAATTTAAGACCTCATATGTTCCTTTATCTTGAAGGATAGTTTTACATATTTTACAGTAATCCTGATGATCCATGATTACAATGTTCCCCCCTTTATCGGAGGCCTTTATTACCAGATTGTTCTCCTTTTTGAGTCCCTCAAGGGCCCTTTGTTCTTCCACCGTCAAATTATCCTCAAAGTCTCCTCCAAACCTTTTAAGCTTTTTGAGGTCCCTCTCCACAAGCTTCAAAATTATGTCAATATTGCTCCCACTGGTTAGCGGCGGCATTTTTTCACTTTTGTTTTTTAAAGATGTAAAAGGGCCCCTCCCTCCTTCAGGAGCGACACTGTTTTCACGCAGAAGACCCACAAGTGCCTCATAGCCTTCCACATCCTCTCTAGTGAGACCCTGTCTAAAGCATTCTTCACGACTATTGTTTATGAAAAATTTTTTCCATTTTAGTTTCCTGCAGAAAAGGTTAAGGTCTTTGATCCACTCAAAACAATTGAATTCATTAACTGGCATAAAATTGAGTCCCCTCAATAACACATTATATTCATCTCGTGTGAGCACGTGCGAGGACAAGTTTATAATCTGTCCTCTCCTTAATTGAATCGGGTTCTTAGATGATACCCAGTCCTCGTACTCTGCTGCAAAAAAAGATGTAGAAGAAGGAGGAGGATCCCGGCATAGTTGAACCTGCCATATTGCTTTGGATAGGGACAGGTAGGGGTGGGGGCATGCTTCCTCCTAATCCACCCCTGTAACCTCTTCCTCTCCTCCTCCCTGATCTCACCCTGTTGTATTGCCATTGTTGTTTTGGTATGGCCCCACTAGAATAGTGTAAACCTCTCCCTGAATTGTCTGCTCTTTCAGTGTCTGAGGTGTCCAAATCTGATGATGACACTTCTGATGGTATATCTTTTTGAAAATTAAATACTTGATTTTTACTAAAGTCTTTCAAATCCCTTTGAAATTGTATAATGCTTCCTTTCTTTTAGGAGCGCTTGATATCTCTCTACAGAGGTCTGAAGAAGGCCCTCCCTTCTATTAAAGTCAGGGTCTGTCTTTAGCTTAAGTGCACGTTCAATAAGACTATTCAAATGTGCACTAGATTTCTCCAATACCTTTTTCTCTTCTGCTAGCAAGATTTGCATAAATCATAGTGATGCTTCAATAGATTCTTTCATCCATACATTCATTAGTTCAGGAGAAGCAATCCTGGGGGAGGGACTAATGTTAATCCTAAGGCCTCTAGGGATAATGCGATTCTTAATGTAATTTTCAAGAGTTCTGATCTCCCACCATGATTTCAGATGGTCTTTATAACCACCATATATCTCATTGAATAGGTTTTTTAGGGTCAAAGGGCCTTTCCATTTTTTTCCTTTGGGCTCCTTATTGATGGAGCATTCATGAATTGTCATGTTAATCATGTATTTCTTATCTGTGATCCCCTGTTATTTATACCTTTCAACTATTGTTTCGTTCAGAAATTTATCAATTTCTTCCCTAATATATTGGAGACATGGCACTTTAAATAGTTCTTGCATAAAAATCAGACTTCATTAGGGAAAAATTCACACTTGGTAACGGTTGCCTAGGAAGTATGACGCTCTGAGCAAGTGCAGTAGGCACGACGATGTTTCCCCATAAGGGAGTGACGTTAGCAGCATGCGCAGTTAGACAGCGCTATTTCATGGACATGCGCAAACAGATTGCACTGACGTCTTGCATAAAAATCAGGCTTCATTAGAAACGGTAACGGTTACCTAGGAAGGATGACGCTCTGAGCAAGCGCAGTAGCCACTACAATGTTTCCCTTCCCACATCAGGGAGTGACGTCAGCGGCATGCGCAGTTAGACAGTGATATGTCATGGACATGCGCAAATAGACTGGGCTGACGTCTTTGGCTCTCTATGGAGCAAATTAAGAGGAGGGCGTGTCTTGAGTGGCTTGAGCTCCTCCACCCGGAAGCTGGATGTTTGACAATTGTTAAGATGCGATGATCCACTGCTCCACGTGGAGATAGGTGGGCATCTTCAAAGCGGGCGTGCGTTCCAACCATCAATTGCCCAGCAGATGCTTTTTTCTGACGTTAGCATGACAATCACAAACGAGTGGTATATAAGCAGGGTGAGTGAGATATCGGTTTACTTATTCTTTGATCACACCATACTGGGGCAATAGTCCCCTCATTTATCTGGCCTCCTGATGAGCCTACAGGGGTGAAACGCGTTGAGGTGGTATTCATTAGCGGCAGATGGCATGGAGGAGATGAGTACCAGTTTACCTATTTCAATGATGGCATTTCATACCTAGATAATTTCCGATTGATTACATGTGGATAGATACATACATATATTTGTTACATGGGAACTAGTTGCTGGAGTAGGGGGGAATTGGACCCTTAGACAGCGTACAATGTCTTATATCTATATGTGCTTAGCCTTTATCACATGTGGCTTAGATCATTACATCATAAGCAACTAATTTGCGTATATTTCTAAACTATGATCAATTTAAAACAATTTTTTGAGCAATCATAAATGATTTTTTGGCTTGTGATAAATATAATGCACCTGAAGCTCAGATGAACATAATGGCAAGTTATGTCATAGTAATGTCACACATTTATATCCGCCTGGTCTTTATCATATATGGCTTAGATCACTAACTAGTGTTGAGCGATACTGCTCGATATCTAAAAATATCGGATCGGAATGGTATCGCCGATATCACTAAATATCGTCGATATCCGATTCCGATACCGGAAGTCCAATGTAAGTCTATGGGAACCAAATATCGACATTAAAAAAAAACATTCTTGCCTTGTTGGTTAATTGTACATGAAGGAAAACAACAAAGACTAATGTAGAATGTATTGGGGGAGGTTGAGGAGACAATAAAGGCATACATGTTTAACCCAATGCATTGGAATAGCATTAATATATTTTTTTTTGGAAATACGTTTGGATTGACTAACAAATTGACAATGTTGTTAACCTTTTTCTATTTTGGCAAATATGTATGTTTCACAACTTCCATGCTCTTCACCTTTTTAACTTTTGCCAGTGCCACACTTTCTCCTTCATAATCTTCAGCAGCAGCATCATCTTTCTCATCAAATTATTCTTCATCTTCACCTTCTTAATCTTCTTCTTAAACTTCTTGCTATTCATGTTTTTGTTTACATTACTCATATTGTTATTATTAAAGTAATTAATCTTCTTCATATTCAAATTCTTCATCTTCTTCCTCTTCATCTTCTTCATCATATTCTTATTTGTGACAGAGATTCCTGTACTTGTAATCTGTAAAAGTATGAATTGTTCATCCTTCCGTTCTTGCTGTCACAAAAGATTTAAATTACAACAGTATTTGTCCGTGTTCAGTTTAGCCTGCAGCAGCAGGCATTTTCCAGGGGCACCACGAGGAGGAACGGACTCACCCCCATACACTGCTTAGTCTTCTTCTGCTTAGAATTTAGAGCATATATTTTGCTCTTCATTTTGGTCTTATACTTCATGTTCTTCTGCTTTTTGATCTTCTGCTTATTGTTCTTCTGTCTCTTGTTCTGTATCTTATAGTTTGTCTTAACCTTCTTTGTCCTGTTGGTGATCTTCTTCTGGGTAATCTTTTATTTTTTCTTTGTGATGGTGTTCAGGCTGGTTGGCTTCATGCTCGTCGTCCTTGTTGTCGTCATCTTCTTCTGGGTGGTCTTTAAGGTCGTCTAATTTCCGAGAAACAGCTGACGTTACTGGAACCCTGACGGGTATCAGATGGAGCAAGAGACAATGGAAGTAACGAGGACCAGCTGACTGTGCTGGAACCCGGACGGGTAGCAGAAGGAAAAGAGGCAATGTCACAACCGAGTACCAGCTGACGTTACTGTGACACGGTTACTAAGCAGGAGGTACCTGTGCTCCAAAGCACTACCAAGGACCAGCAGACGTTGGTGGAACTCGGATACGGAGATGGAGGCACCTAGGCCAAAGGCACTGGGGAAAACCAGTTGACGGTACTGGACCCCGGACGGGTAGCAGAAGGAAAAGAGGCAATGTCACAACCGAGTACCAGCTGACGTTACTGTGACACGGTTACTAAGCAGGAGGTACCTGTGCTCCAAAGCACTACCAAGGACCAGCAGACGTTGGTGGAACTCGGATACGGAGATGGAGGCACCTAGGCCAAAGGCACTGGGGAGAACCAGTTGACGGTACTGGACCCCGGACGGGTAGAAGAACGCACCCATGAAAATGTAAGTTGACAGGACGCAAGCCGTCCGCAGTTACCGAATCACACAGTCCTACAGTGGGTGCTTGTCCTATTGTCACAATGGAAACCGCCTTTATTTACATATCCCACAGCACACATAGGAATCACCTAAGCTGCAGGCACCATAGAGTCGGCTAACCCGAATGCAACACGACAGCACAACTTATTGGAGGATAATTGACGTTCACACTGCCAGGAAACAGCTGTCGTGCTGTAACCAGGCTGGCCAGGAGTCAGTACCCCTGCCAATTACTTACGAGCAACAAATGGCGGTGTTGTAGCCCAGGGAGTAGAGTTCAGGTGGTAGAAAGATGAACATAACAGGAGACATGGAAAACGTTGCCAAACAGTTATTTAATCTGAAAACAGACAGGCAAATTCAGGTGAGATCCATGCCTTGTTCATTTTCAGAAAAGTAAGCCGGTCTACATTCTCTGAGGATAGTCGCATGCGACGGTCTGTTACTACACCACCTGCAGCACTAAAGACACGCTCAGATAATACACTGGCAGCAGGGCAAGCCAGCACCTCCAATGCATACTGGCTAAGCTCTGGCCATGTATCCAACTTAGAGACCCAAAATTTGAAAGGGGAAGAGGCATCTGGGAGTACACTTAGAGGGAAAGCCAAGTAGTCTGTCACCATCTTATGGAAACGTTTCTTCCTGGTGACTGGAGCCGTCTCGGATGGTGTAGACCTTGCTGGCGCTGTCACAAAACTTTGCCACATTTGTAACATACAGCTCTTGCCCTGTGCAGAGGCGCTGCTTCTGCTCCCTCTTGTTGTAGAGGTGTCTACACTGCCTCGACGCACAGAGCTGCTTTGTAAAGCAGTAGCAGCAGCAGCAGCTCTCTCGGCTGGAATGTACAACAGTATGGATTGCACCAGTGTGTCTTGGTACTCCTGCATTTTACGGTCCCGGTTCACCGGTGTGATGAGGGTTTGTAAGTTGTCCCGGTAGCGAGGGTCTAGGAGGGTGTACACCCAATAATCTGACGTGGTGAGAATGTGGGCGATGCGGCGGTCGTTTCTCAGGCACTGAAGCATGAAATCAACCATGTGCTGCAGACTCCCAACTGGCCAACAAAGGCTGTCCTCTGGAAGAGGCGTCATCTCTGCCTCCTCTGCATCACCCCACCCTCGCTCTACATACTGACTAGAGCGTTGTGTACCTCCCTCTGTAGGGATTTCTTCCTCCTCCATTGACTCCTCCTCCTCCTCATCCTCCTCACAAAGTGAGCCCTGCCCAGCCCTTTGTGAGGAACCACGTTGCGCTGACTGTCCTGAAGGTAATTGAATTTGTGACTCCTCATCCTCCACCTCTTCCAAAACCTCTTCCTTTAGTGCTTTCAGTGATTTCTGAAGCAGGCAGATAAGGGGGACAGTCATGCTGACTAGTGCATCATCTGCACTCGCCATCCGCGTTGAGACATTAAACGCACGCAAAACGTCGCAGATGTCCTTCATAGAGGCCCACTCAGTAGTGGTGAAGTGTGAACGGCGCAAATTGCGAGTTGATTGCGCCTGTTGCAGCTGATACTCCATTACTGCTGGCTGCTGCTCACACAACCGCTCCAACATATGTAACGTGGAATTCCACCTGGTGGGTACGTCACATATGATGCGATGTTCAGGAAGGCGAAATCTGACTTGCAGAGCTGCAATGCGCGATCTGGCCATGCTGGAACGTCGCAAGTGAGCGCACTCTAGGCGGACCTTGTGCAGCAGTGCATCAAGATCCGGATAGTCCCTCAAAAAACTCTGCACGACCAAGTTGAGCACATGTGCCAGACATGGTATGTGAGTGAGGTTGCCAAGGCCCAGAGCTGCCACCAGATTTCGGCCATTGTCACACACTACCAAGCCTGGCTGGAGATTAGCTGACAAAAACCACACGTCGCTCTCCTGCTTGATGGCATCCCAGAGCTCCTGCGCTGTGTGGCTTCGATTCCCCATGGAAATTAATTTCAGGACGGCCTGTTGACGTTTGGCCACGGCTGTGCTCATATCGGTCGCAACAGGTAAGCGTTCACGGGTCCATGTGGAGGTATACCGTGACGGCTCGTGCAGCGATGATTCTGAGGAACTGGAGTAGGAGGAGGAATCAATGTGTACAGACTGGATTCCTGCAATCCTTGGAGTTGGCAGAACACGTACAGCGCCACTCGCAAGATCTGTACCCGGCTCCACAACATTGACCCAATGGGCAGTGAGGGAAAGGTATCGTCCCTGGCCATGGGTACTGGACCACGCATCGGTGGTCAGGTGGACCCTGCTACTGACGGCGTTTAGTAGCGCATGTTTAATGTTTCCCTCGACATGTTTTTGCAGAGCAGGGACAGCTTGCCTGCTGAAATAAAATCGGCTTGGCACATTATATTGTGGGACTGCCAATGCCATAAAGTTCCTGAAACTGTCAGTCTCCACCAGCCTGAATGACAGCATTTCAAGGGACAGGAGTTTTGCAATGCCAGCATTCAGAGCCTGTGCTCGTGGATGGTTTGCCGAGTATGGCCGTCTTTTATCCCATGCCTGTGGTACCGATGGCTGTTTTTTGTTCTGGGAGTGTGACGATGACTGTGAACTTGCTGCTGTGGGTGGAATAACAGTTTGTCTATGGACAACAGTGACCGAGGTTCTTCCATGGAGATCCTGTGAGGAAGCCGAACCAGGTGTGTGTGAGCTGGAGGTAGAGGCTCGAACACGAGCTGAAGATGTAGGTGCTGCTGTAGGTTGGCCTACATCTCCAGTGTGTCTTTGTAACTCAGCTACGTGCTTTGACCGTACATGTTTCCACATATTTGTGGTATTCAGGTTACTGATATTTTTACCTCTTTTAACTTTTTGCTTACACAGCTTGCATTGAACATAGCAAATATCATCTACAAGTCTGTCAAAAAAGGACCACGCAGTGCAAGTCATGGGAGCGCCAATTTTGACATTTCTAAGAGAACTGCTCCCAACAGGTGCCAAACTGGAAGCTACAGGCAAGCGAGTCTGCAGCCTACCTCTCCCTCCTCTTTGTACCGTTGGGACAATCTCTTCCTCAGAGCTGCTCCCACCACCTTCCTGTTGCTCACGCCATGTTGGGTCTCGGACTTCATCATCTCCACTACCCTCTTCCAACACCTGCTGCTGTTGGATAGTCTGGGCAGCACCATGCTCCACAAAACCTGGCACCTGAGTCTCATCATCATCATAAGATGCGTTCTGCGTTGTGCTGTCCATCGGCACTGGCTCACCCGCCTCTTCAGATTGAGAGAGACACAGCTGTTGCGCATCACTGCATACTCCCTCTTCTTCAAATTGCAGAATGCTGCTTGCCTGTGCCCGTGTTTGCGAGCCAACAGATTCTGAGAACAGAAGCAGAGACTCAGCTGGCTCCTGTACAGAACTCTCTGACTGCTTGGGCAATTTGACAGGCGGTGAACAGACAAATGGTTGCTCAACAGTGTTGTGTTCCTGAGAGGAGGTGGAAGGAATTGAAGTCGATGCATTGGCTGCCATCCAACCAACAACGGCTTCAATTTGTTCTTCCCGCAGCAGGGGGGCACGCCGAGCTCCTACCAAAGTGCGCATAAAGGAACGCTCACGGGGATAAATGGTGGATGCTGTGTCACTGAGGGCGGCAGCAGCCACAGAATCACCACGTCCTCTCCCTGCTGAAACTCCACGGCCACGACCACGTGCCTTACTCACTGCCTTCTTTATCTTGGTAGATTGATAAAGAAAGTCAGAAAAGTTATAAGGCCTAAGTGTGGTTATTACGCAGAGACTGAAGTGAACACTGAAACACAACTGTTCACAATCTGTGAAAGGCTACTCCTTTGTCTACTTCTATAGTGTTTGCAACCAATGTATTGGATACGGATGGAAGCGCGTCACACTAATAGATTATATTTTAAATGGAATGGAGCAGAACCAATTGGAGATAAATAAAAGGATGAGGCACTGAGACACGCTCAGCAGAGTACAAGCAGCAGTGCTTGAACAAGTAACTGGAGCGTGATGTGCACTCAAAAAATAAAAAACACAGACTGAAGTGAACACTGAAACACAACTGTTCACAATCTGTGAAAGGCTACTCCTTTGTCTACTTCTATAGTGTTTGCAACCAATGTATTGGATACGGATGGAAGCGCGTCACACTAATAGATTATATTTTAAATGGAATGGAGCAGAACCAATTGGAGATAAATGAAAAGGATGAGGCACTGAGACACGCTCAGCAGAGTATAAGCAGCAGTGCTTGAACAAGTAACTGGAGCGTGATGTGCACTCAAAAAATAAAAAACACAGACTGAAGTGAACACTGAAACACAACTGTTCACAATCTGTGAAAGGCTACTCCTTTGTCTACTTCTATATGTTTGCAACCAATGTATTGGATACGGATGGAAGCGCGTCACACTAATAGATTATATTTTAAATGGTATGGAGCAGAACCAATTGGAGATAAATGAAAAGGATGAGGCACTGAGACACGCTCAGCAGAGTACAAGCAGCAGTGCTTGAACAAGTAACTGGAGCGTGATGTGCACTCAAAAAATAAAAAACACAGACTGAAGTGAACACTGAAACACAACTGTTCACAATCTGTGAAAGGCACTCCTTTGTCTACTTCTATAGTGTTTGCAACCAATGTATTGGATACGGATGGAAGCGCGTCACACTAATAGTTAAATTGCATGGAGCTGCAAGAATTACACTGAAGAAAAAAAAAAGAGTCTGTGAGTGACACGTGCAGATGCCTACAGACAGCGTTGCATGCAGAGCAAACTGCAGCGTCACCTGCACTCACACACACCTTGCAGAGCTGTTAAAACAACACTGCAGGCAAAAGGAAGCTTTACACAGCGGTTGGTGGTAGCCTGCCTACAGCACAGTACACTAAATCGCAATCTCTAACTGTCCCTCAGAGTCAGCACAGCAGCGTTCTGTCCCTTACTGAATTCACAGCACAGTGACGCTAAAATGGCGGCGGCGCCTTTTATAGTGCATTCTGACATCATTTCAGCATCCAATCACAGCCATGCCATTAGTTAACATGACCGCAGCAGTACAGGATGTGCCCACACTTCTTAGGATTCCTCATTGGCTGACTAAAATCACATTGCCTCTCAAAGAATTATGGGAACTTCCGATTCCGGTATACGATATATGGAAAATATCGAAACTAAGTATCGAAAGGCCGATAGAGCTAATATCGGCCGATACCCGATACTTGCGGTATCGTATCGCTCAACACTATCACTAACATTATAAGCTTTGATCAATCTATAATATTTAGGCAATCATAATTAAGTTGTGACTTTTGATATATACAATGTGCCTTCTAGTTCAGATGAACACAATGGCTAGTTATGCTGATAATCACACAATGGCCAGTCATGCTATCAATATCTAAACAAACCTTTAGTCTTTAGGCGTTTGATTGTGTAAACTAAGCCCTCCAATTTGCCATATATCTGCCTGTGTGTTCAGTTGATTTTATATAAATCTGGGGTATAGGGTTCCTCTTTAGACATAGGATTGATCTATGTATAGTTATAGGGGTTCCTTTAGTCATCGGGTTGGACCCCTTTAGTGGCTGTAGCATGCATCAGGGCTCCTAGGGTCAGCCATCGTTGAGCGGGGGCGCCACAGCGTTCCCCCCTAGGGTGCCAACCTCCGCGGCCAGGCAGGTATCAGAATAGCCGTTAACAGGGCTTTTAGGACCTCCCCATTTTATCATTATTTTTCATTACACTTACATTTTTTGAACACGTTTTTTGTTTTTTTGTTTTTGGTGGTGTGAACCAGTATCTGGTTATTTTAACAATAAAGTTTTGTTAGGGATGATTATGATTTAATATATTAAGACCCTAGTCTGCATTTATATTCAAAATTTATCCACTCCATTTTAGTTATAATATTAAGGACTAAAAATGAGCGAACCTTTCACGTTTCGGTTCAGATTCGCTGAACTGTTCGCCAAACCCAATTAGATTCAATGGGAGGCAAAACCAATCTCATAGACAACATCTTAAGGGGTGAAAAAAAAGCTTCCAAAACAAATAAAATTAGGAGCAGACTCCATGAAAAATGGCATCAATTGACCCACAGTAGAAATTTGCTAATGGCACAGCAGCAGTGAGCCATGGGCCATGCATGAGGTATCAAGGCCTGGCCCAGCACTTACAGCTTGGAATTGAAGTTTCAATGAGGACCTGGTGGTTAAGGAAGCAGTGTAGGCCTTCTTAGCTGGGATACCTCACACGTCATGCAATATCTCCAGTTTTTTTTATTCCAGCCACACTCAGATGGCACAAATATCACTTTCATAGACTAATATTGATAGAAAAATGTAAGAATAGTAACACAGGTAGTTCACTGAAAGTAAATACAGGCCTGCCTGTCTCGGAAACCAACTTACACGGGCAATCCGCCAGATGGAGACCCAACTTTGAGTCTCCACATTTCAAAAAATAATTGTCACACACCACTAAAGTGGCATCAAGTAATGGTAGCTTCGTACCTGAGTGGGCCCCTCGCTCTCCTGGGTGAGCTCCGGCAGGTCACCCAGTCACCCTTCACTGGCCATGAGGGGCTGTGTCATCTACTGAGGTAGAGTTTTTGTGTTGGTGCTTGCTCAGTATGGATATCACATTCTAGGAGATGCACTCCTAGCATCGCTGGGTGATGGGATGCCACTACTTCCAGCAATTATGCTGTGCGGGTACCCTGGGACGTCAGTTCCACTGGTGTTAGCTGCTGTCAGCGGGTGCAGGATAAGGTACCTGCATGGGCAGTCAATTGGTGGTAGGTTCCCTCCAGTATTCTCTCCCCTAATCCAGTGACTCTGTAGTCTAAGGGTGGAGATTGAGCATTTCCCCGATGTGGTCAGGTGATTGCTGGGAGGTAGATTTAAACCTTCCATTTCCTCCTTTTGTTGCTGATTATTATCAGTTCTAGTGGATGGTTAAGGTCAGTGTTGCTGTGCTTCTGAGGTTTATGCTTTGGTGGCTGTGCTTGGTTTATCGTTTTTCACCTTAGTTCATGCACTTACATTGCGGTATCTTGGTTCTGGTGTGTTTGCCCTGTCTGCTGTTTATGAGTTCTGTCACCAGCCATCATGGAGCTTGCAGTCTGGGAAGGGCTCTGCTAAAGTTCCAGAATTAATACAGCACAGAGGGACTGCAGTGCTTACCTGTCCAGGTATCTGAACTAGTGCACTCCCAGGATGCAGCAAGCCCATGTGAAAAAGATGGCGGCAATACAGGTGCGAAATACTTATGAGACAACCACTCACAGCCTACCAACTCATGGAAGGGGTGACTGCTTAGTATACAATTGCACAAAAGAGGCTTGTATAGGGCGCCTGTCATACTCTGCTAATGTTCCCCCTTGCCAGGACTGGCAGGAGGGTGAAGAGTACACCCTGTCCTCAAATGTGCATGGTAGTGCAACAGCTAGTGCCAAGTGTGACCAACTCACTGCTCTTGTTTGCTAGCAGTAGATGTTAGGGGTCGAGTTCCCGCTTCTGCACATGGGGAGTCTCGAACCAGTCCCGCTGCGGTCCCCCATTCGTCTCCATCCGCAGTGGAGCCTGCTCAGCTTAGACATCGGTCCCAGCGTCAATTCAACTCAATTCAATTCAAAGAAGCTTTATTGGCAGGACTAAATACACATTAGTTTTGCCAAAGCAAGTGTACAAAAGGGGAATAGGGATAGGGATGTTGAGTAGGGGCAGATCTAGGGTAGGGGCTATGGAAGTCCATGGCATAGGGAGGGGTGATGGGGGCGCAGGTCTGGGGTGGGGGCTATAGAAGTCCATGGCATAGGGAGGAGGGATGGGGGCAGATCCGGGGTGGGGGCTATAGAAGTCCATGGCATATCATAGTTCTCTTTCTCGCAGTCTATGACATTCGCTCACATACCGCGCTGCTATCTCCGCTGCTCTCTCTTCTTCCCCCAGCAGCGTCTCGCCCAGTCTGGCAGTGTGCAGAGGATTACTGCTGCTCCTCCAGGCTCTGCTATTGTGGCCAGTACTAGTTAGCAGCGAGCAGACGTCTTTAGGACAAAGTCCTTGTTTTCCCCTTCTGAGCATTCCCAGAGTGAGATCTCTCATTGGAGATCAGGGGTCACATGCTCAGGTACTGCAGCAGCTCCTATTGGTCTGCCAGGAAGGTCCTGTGACTACTGGTGTTCTGGAACAGTTTCTCATTGGTCCTTGTTTCTGGCAGGTCCTGTAGCTGTTACTATAAAAGGGTAGCATGGCTTGGCCGCCATGCGCTAATATCAATCTTTATATGCTATATGTGGTCATGCGTGTGTGTGGTTAGGGCCCGGCTGAAATAAGCTCATAGAATACCGACTTAATCGGTGAGGAGTTTGGTATGCTAGCTAGTCAGGGTCGGTGTCCTAGATGCCCTAGATTACCGGCATAACTGGTGAGGAGTTTGATTGCCATATTCAGGGTCTGGCGTTCAGACGCCATAGATTGCGGGTGACTCCCGCGAGGACATTAGCGCATGATCACGTTCTATGTTCGCTTAGCAGTTAACTGTGTACCTGGGTGCCTGACAGGACACAGAAGTTTGTCTCAGCAGCTCTGTGACGTAACAGGGTTTGCTTTCAACGCTAGACAGTGCCCTAGCGTGTTTATTTTGCGACTCAGTTGTGTTAAGTGAGTTCGCACACATCGCCATATAGCGCTGCGGCACTCCTTCTAGCGGCTCTGTGGATTAACAGAGTTCGCACATATTGCCACAGCGCGTTACGGCGTTTATTTTGGCGACTCTGCGGGATAACAGAGTTCGCTTCTTGCGCCATTTTACTAGCAGCAGGCTCTGCCTGCACGGTGGACCCCGGGCTGTGAACGCACCTCTCCACATCATATATTTGGTGCGTTCCGCAGACCCTAACAGTAGATCAGTTCACCATCATCCAGCATTACAATAAAATTGAGAGCTATCTGTGATGTTATCATGCTCACTGTACCCATAGATAAATTAATTAATGGGTTTAGTTTGTAAAATGGGGTAAGTTATGGGAGTTTCTGCTGTTCTGGCTCTTAAGAGGCTCTGTCAATTTGACATGGTACCCTCAAACCATTTCAGCAAAATCTGAACTCCACTTTTTCCTTCTGAGCTTTGCACTCTGCCTCAACAGAAGTTTTTTTTTTATCACATAAGGAGGAATTGCGTAACAAATTGTTTAATTCATTTTCTACTATTATCTCTTTTGAAAATTGAAAACTTGGAGCCAAATCAACATTTCAGTGGAAAAAATGGCAATTTTCTATCAGTTCAGACCAGTATTAAACAATTCTGTAAATCTCCTGAGGGTTAAAAATGCTGCCTATACCCCTATATGAATTCCTCAAGAGCTGTAACTTACAAAGTTGGGTCACTTGTGGTGATTTCTGCTGTTTTGGCATGTAAGGGGCTCTACAAGTATAACATGGCATCCGCAATCTATTACAGCCCAAATTGTTGTCCAGAATTCATTTGGCACTCATTCGTTTCCGAGCACTGCCATGCACCCAAACAGAAGTTTTCCACCCCACATGGAATAGCAACATACTTGGAAAACTAATTTTATAGTCCTTTTTTTTCTTTTTTTACCCATCTGAAAATTAAAAATTTAGGGCTAAAGCTAAATTTTTGTGAGACAAATATATTTTTTTATTTTCACGGGTCAGCGTAATAAAATTCTGTGAAGCACCTATGGGTTCAAGGTGCTCACCATACCTTTAGATAAATTCCTTCATTGGAGTAGGTTCCAGAAATAAGGGCCGTTGCAAACACCACATGACATCCGCTTTCTATTCCAGCTAATATTGCGCTTCAAAAGTCCATTGGCGCTTCTTCCGATCCGAGCCCTGCGGTGTTCAAAAACAGTAGTTTTCCCCCCATATGGGGTACCGATATGCTTAAAAGAAATTGAATAAAAAAGGATGGCTCATTTTCTCCTGTTAGATTTGTGAAAATTTAAAATTTGTGTGAAAAATTAAAATGTTCCCTTTTTCCATCCACATTGCATTAGTTCCTGTAAAAGACCTTAAAGGGTTCATGAACTTTTTGAATGTATTTTTTGAAAATTTTGATGTGGTGCAGTTTTTAAAATGGTGTCACTTGTGGTTATTTTCTGTCATGAAAAAAAGGGTTTTGTAATTTTTGATGGAAAAATGAGAAATTGCTGATATAATTTTAACCCTTCTAACTTCATAACAAAAAAATGTTTAAAATTATGCAAATGTAAAGTAAACGTGTGGTAAATGTTATTTATTGGTTAACTATTTTATGTGATATAATATTACTATCTAGTTTAAGAGCATAAAAAGTCAAAGTTTAAAAATTACGAAATTTTCAACATTTTTGCCGATATTCCAATAAATTAACCAAAAACCACAAGAAATATGAGCCCAAATTTACCACTAACATAAAGTACAACATGTTTCGAAAAGAATATTTTAAGAATCACTGGGACACGTTGTAACATTCCAGAATTATTACCTTATAAAATTTGACACTTGTCAGAATTTTGAATTTTTTTTCCTGGTCAGGAAGGTGAGAACCGGCTTTGGAGCGAAAGGGATAAATGACGTAGTGGCTAGTGTTGAGCATTCCGATACCGCAAGTATCGGGTATCGGCCGATATTAGCTGTATCGGAATTCCGATACTTAGTTCCGATATTTTTCATGTATCGTATACCGGAATCGGAAGTTCCCATAATTCTTTGAGAGGCAATGTGATTATAGTCAGCCAATGAGGAATCCTAAGAAGTGTGGGCACATCCTGTACTGCTGCGGTCATGTTAACTAATGGCATGGCTGTGATTGGATGCTGAAATTATGACAGAATGCAGTATAAAAGGCGCCACCCCATTTTAGCGTCACTGTGCTGTGAACTCAGTTAGGGAAAGAACGCTGCTCTGCTGACTCTGAGGGACAGTTAGAGATTGCGATTTAGTGTACTGTGCTTTAGGCAGGCTAGTTTACCACCGGCTGTGTAAAGCTTCCTTTTGCCTGCAGTGTTGTTTTAACAGCTCTGCAAGGTGTGTGTGAGTGCAGGTGACGCTGCAGTTTGTCTGTATGCAACGCTGTCTGTAGGCATCTGCACGTGTCACTCACAGACTCTTTTTTTTTTCTTCAGTGTAATTCTTGCTGCTCCATGTAATTGAAATAATAGTGTGACGTGCTTCCATCCGTATACAATACCTTGGTTGCAAACACTATAGAAGTCCACAAAAGAGCCTTTCACAGCAAGTGAACAGTTGTGTTTCAATGTTCACTGCAGTCTGTGATTTTTTTTTTTTTGAGTGCAGATCACGCTCCAGTTACTTCAACTAATGCTGCGTGTACTCTGCTGAGCGTCTGTCACTGGCTCATCCTTGTAATTTTTCAAAAATTGCTGCTGCTTTCTTCTATTTAAAATTTACAAAAATCTATTAGTGTGACGCTTTTCCATCAAAATACAATACATTGCTTGCAAACATAATAGAAGTCCACAAAAAGGCCTTTCACAGCAAGTGAACAGTTGTGTTTCAGTGTTCACTCTAGTCTGAGCTTTAATTTTTTTGTAGGAGTGTAGATCCCGCTCCACTTACTTCAACCACCGCAGCGTGTACTCTGCTGAGTGTCTGTCACTGGCTCATCCTTGTAATTTTTCAAAAATTGCTGCTGCTTTATTCTATTTTAAATTTACAAAAATCTATTAGTGTGACGCTCTTCCAGAGGACAGCGTTTGTTGGCCAGTTGTGAGTCTGCAGCACATGGTTGATTTCATGCTGCAGTGCCTGAGAAACGACCGCCGCATCGGCCACATTCTCACCACGTCAGATTATTGGGTGTACACCCTCCTAGACCCTCGTTACCGGGACAACTTACAAAGCCTCATCACACCGTTGAACCGGGACCGTAAAATGCTGGAGGACCAAGACACACTGTTGAAATCCATAATGTTCTCCATTCCAGCCGAGAGCGCTGCTGCTGCTACTGCTTTACAAAGCAGCTCTGTGCGTCGAGGCATTGTAGACACCTCTGCAACAAGAGGAGCACAAGCAGCGCCTCTGCACAGGGCAAGACTGTATGTTACAAATGTGGCGAAGTTTTGTGACAGCGCCACCAAGGTGTACACCATAGTGATGGGAAATCTAGTTAATTTTGATATAGGAAAGATGTGCAGCCCCCAAATCTAAGAAGCATCATTGTCAGAAGCTCCCTGTCCTCCCCAACAGCTGCAGGAACCTTTCCTTGCAAACAGAAGAAGTGTAAAACATGTGCATCTATAATGACCACGGACAGGATAAAGATCCCCAACTCCCATCAGGACTACAAGATCCCAGGTACTTTCAGCTGCATCACATCTAATGTGGTGTACCTAATTATATGTACTAAATGTCCAACTGGGGGTCTGTATGTGGGGGAGACCGGGCAAAAACTGAGAACAAGGATGAATTCTCATCGCCACACGATAAGAGAAAAAAGAATGGATTTACCTGTGGCAAAACACTTTTGTATGCCCGGTCATAGCATAATGGATATGGAATTACTGGTATTAAAATCTAACTTCAAATCTGAGAAAGATAGAAAGGTTTGGGAATACAAACTTATGATGACCTTTGACACTCTTAGTGCTGGAATGAACGTGTCACATGGATTCATGTCATTCTATATCAATTAAGGAATCTGCGTCTCTGACCTTCTAGGGGCATCAAAACACAACACCAGACCCCAATCAGAGGGTAATAAAACTCTCTCCTTATCTATGATCTGTTCCAATATTTATGTTCATTCCTCTGCCATAATGACAGTTCTGCTTCACGTCACTTGTCTTACCTATTGCACTATTCCTGTGTCCTCTTGTGTATATATATATATATGTGATTCTTCAGTTTTTGTTTTAGTCTTTGCCTGATGAAGAGACCGGAGTAGTCTCGAAAGCTTGCAATTTGTTACCATCTTTTCAGTTAGCCATTAAAAGGTATCAACCACTGAGGACTCTCAAGTCTAAATATTTTTTTAGTTAATTTTGATGATTAGTTCACCATGAACTAGTTCACTGAAAAGATTAGTTCAAAAGATTAGTTCATTTAGTTCATTTAGTTCAGTTTTTCTCCACCATATCCTGTGAGGAGCTGATAGGAAATGCATCATGTGACCTCTGAACTAAATGAACTAGATGAACTGCTGAACAAAATGTTCTATTGAGAATGACTCAGGACAGCCTAGTTCAATCTGATGCCTCTGACTGAGCCCAGCAGTGCCACATAATGATTGTGTATGAGGGGGCTGAGAAGCAGTTCAGCATCCACCATTTTAAGAACAGAACAGGGGTCAGTGTTAAAGATTTTAGCAAGACTGATCTTCTAGGCTAGAGGCATGAACTACACACAGAAACACTCTCTCTTATACACACATATGAGCTGTGTCTGTGTACTGTGTGTGCAATTTCATTTTTTATTAATAATATTATTATTACTGTTATATTTGTATTTGATGTGTGGTATGCCTTGGAGGTGCTGGCTTGCCCTGCTGCCAGTGTATTATCTGAGCGCGTCTTTAGTGCTGCAGGTGGTGTACTAACAGACCGTCGCATGCGACTATCCTCAGACAATGTAGACCGGCTTATTTTTCTGAAAATGAACAAGGCATGGATCTCACCTGAATTTGCCTGTCCGTTTTCAGATTAAATAACTGTTTGCCAACGTTTTCCAAGTCTCCTGTTATGTTCATCTTTCTACCACCTGAACTCTACTCCCTGGGCTACAACACTGCCAGTCACAGGGGAATGATCATTTACAAAACAAAATGTTATCCCCAACAAATAGTAGCGCAACGACTCCAGTGCCCACTTTATCGCCAGGCACTCTCTCTCTACAATGCTGTCTCTGTTTTTTGATGGAGTAAGTTTTCGACTCAGGAAACTAATGGGATGCTCCTCCCATTAAGCTCCAGTCCTGAGACAACACGGCACCCATACCTACCTCTGACGCATCAGTCTGGACAATGAATTCTCTTTTGAACTCGGGTGTGCTCAAAACTGGTGACCCACACAGTGCCCCTTTTATTGCCCCTGTTGATGACCCCTTGCTGATTTATTAACCGGCTACACCAGATCCATGGGTATTCTCTCAAACTGGACCTCTAAAATTTTTAATGGCACCAAGGGACTCACTAAATGAGGCTGAGGACTGTGTACCTGGCACATGCGACAAGAGTTACAATACCGTTTAACTTCTTGATAGACCCCCTGCCAGTAAAACCGTTGTATAATTCTGTGTAGGGTTTTCTTTTGGCACAAATGTCACCCTAGTACATGCGCATGCGCTAAGTCCATTACCAACCTCCGATATGACTGCGGTAGCAGCAATTGTTAAAAAATTTCAACATGTATTTTATAAACCTGATACAGCAAATCTTGGTTCAGCTCTAATTGTTGAAATACTGTAGCTGCCCCGGGGTGTTGGGGTTCCCCATTGACAACCAGTAAATTTTCACGGGCTAGACTCAACGTAGGGGCCGTGGAGTTGCGCCTTAACAAATTTGTCACCTGTCACATTTAAGTATTACAATTCAGGTCCCGGTGTCAAATCTTCCATCTCCCCAACTAACACTTCGATAGGAGAGGGGTTTTCCTACTCCACCGAAGGCAAAGGTAATACTGCCCACTGCACACATGTGTTATGCATAGTGAGACTGATAGTAGCCAACAAAGTAGCAAACAAAGGCCACTTGTGATCGCCCTATCAGCGTAGGACCAATGCTACTCAAAATATCTGCCATGATCCTGGACAAAATCTTGATATAATGGTCAATGAGTGAGAATGTACGATAGGATCCAGGCAGATGTGAATGTTTGTTTGGTTTTAGTGGGCAACTTCATGTGTGACATGTTTGAATGGCTGGGCAACCCTCCTGTCTCCAATATATGATTGAAGGTGCGTACCAATGTGGACGGGATATCCTCACTCAATAATTTAAATAATTTGGCTGTAAACCCGTCAGGTCCTGGAGCTTTCCCGTATTTAAAGTAACTTATCGCCGCTGTCACTTCCGTCACCTCAATTTGTTTTTTTAAAAGGAGAAGCTGATAGTTTGTGATGGATGGTAACCGTATTCCATCTACAAAGGTGTTACCCTCCGCACTATCCGTATGTTCCACCTTATATAAGTCTGAGTAGTATTCTTGTAGAATGGTGTTTATGGTTCGAGGGTCTGTGTTCATGATCCCATGTTTATTCGTTAACGCTGTAATATGTTGATGACGAATGTGATTTCCTTTCGCTAGTCGTGATAATAGTCTCCCTCATTTGCTACCATAACGATATACATCGGCTCTATAATTGTTATTACTGCTTGTCTCTCGTCGATATACCCATACGTGTAAGTCAGCCTTAGCCTGCTTACATCTATTTTTAACCTGTGTTGATGAACTTGTCTTGTTTGCCGTGTACCTATCGCGTAATATCCTGCTAGCCTGCGAGTAGTTTGTCGCGATCTTCTTTTTTAGCGTTGTCTGATAACCTATTAGTTTCCCGCGCATTACTCCCTTCCCTGCTGCCCATAAAAGTTCCGGCCTATCCCTAGTATCTCCATTATCCCTTACATATTAAAAACACCATTGCTTCACGTGATGTCGAAACTTCTCATCCATTAACAAATAGGTCGGAAAGCGCCAAGTTTGGTTTGGCCCCATCTGCACCATATCTGGCAGGGTCACTGATACGGGCGCGTGGTCATATTTAGCTACGTTGTGCACATCTGCCTCTTCCACTCCCCTTAATAGCTCGTGTGCTAGCAATATATAATCTATTCTGGACCAAGAGTCATGTGGCGCCGAATAGAATGAATATTCACTGCCATCTGGGTTCAGGTGTGTCAAAATGTCTACAAAGTTACTCGTGTCTAGCAAGGGTTATTATAAACGTGTGTCATGTGATCGCACATTCATTCGCATCGACCTACAGTTCTTCACTGTTTAGATTCACCATATTTAAGTCACCACCGTGGGTGGTTTTAATGCTCTCCTATCGGCCTGATATGCTTGGATACCTGGGATAAATTCAGGAACGTCTCCAAACTCCCTACTCACATGTCAGCGCAGGAACCGTAAGAGGGAACGTGCTTGTTTTGTTGCGCATAGGTGGAGTTTTATACAGTAAATGATTACTGCTGTCTTATTTTTTGCGTCCCAAGGGCAGAATAAGTCTGCGTAACGTTACATTTTACAGACACTCATATAATAGACACACGCTACCCTAACCGTGACACAAGGAAGGTATTGTTGCCGGATAAAGCCGCCATTTTAGCGTCACTGTGCTGTTAATTCTGTTTGGGACAGAACGCTGCTCTGCTGACTCTGAGGGACAGTTAGAGATTGCGATTTTGTGTACTGTGCTTTAGGCAGGCTACTTTACCAACCGCTGTGTACATCTTCCTTTTGCCTTGCAGTGTTTTTTTCACAGGTCTGCAAGGTGTGTGTGTGAGTGCAGGTGACGCGCTGCAGTTTGCTCGGCATACAACGCTGTATGTAGGCATCTGCACATGTCACTCTCACACTCTTTTTTTTTTTTTTCTTTAGTGTAATTCTTGCTGCTCAATTCAATTGAAATTATAGTGTGACGTGCTTCCATCCGTATCCAATACATTGGTTGAAAACACTGTAGAAGGACACAAAAAGCCCTTTCACAGCTAAGAGTTGTGTTCACTGTAGTCTGAGATTTTAATTTATTCAATTTTGATCACGCTCAAGTTACTTCTTCAAGCAATGCTGCTTGTACTCTGCTGAGCATGTCTTACTGCCTCATCCTTGTCATTTTTCTCTAATTGGTGTACATGTACATCAAAGTAGTCTTCATTTTGATCGAAATCCAAGCAGGTACCCGGACACTGTATGGCTGCTTTTATACGGTGGACTGGCTCCAACATTCAATAACACTTAAGATGCAATCGGGCACCTTGTCAAGGCCCAATCCTCTTCTCCCTCTGATATAATAATAATAATAATCTTTATTTATATAGCGCCAACATATTCCGCAGCGCTTTACACTTTAACAGTTTCAAAACACAAGTCATAGGTAACAACGTTAACAATACAATAGTTAAAGTAAAATAAGCCGACCCTGCTCGTGAGAGCTTACAATCTACAATGAGGTGGGGGAGATACAAAGTACAGGTGTGTATATATAATGGTGCATTTCCAATGATGGTCCAGCCATCTTGAGGGAGTGAGGCATGGATGGAGATAGTGAATGGGCTCCACATACACACTTAAACATAGAACGACTTTGGTTATTGAATGTCATAGGCCACTCTGAACAAATGTGTTTTGAGGGAGCGCCTGAAACCAGGCAAATTGTGGATAGTCCTAATTTCTTGTGGTAGAGCATTCCAGAGGATTTGCGCAGCGCGGGAGAAGTCTTGTAGTCGGGAGTGGGAGGTACGGATTACTGCAGAGGTTAGTCGAAAGTCATTTGCAGAGCGCAGCAGTCGGTTAGGCCAATAGATAGAAATGAGGGAGGAGATGTAGGGGGGTGCTGCACTGTGGAGAGCTTTGTGGTGAGAACCAGTACTTTGAATTGGATCCTATAATGAATGTGCAGCCAGTGTAAGGACTGGCGAAAGCGGACGCGTCAGAGTACCGATTAGCCAGATGGATGACCCTGGCTGCTGCATTAAGGATGGACTGGAGAGGGGATAGTCGAGTAATGGGGAGGCCAAGTAATAGAGCATTGCAGTAGTCCAGGCGGGAGTGGATCAATGCTACAGTGAGGGTTTTTGTTGTTTCCATGGTGAGAAAAGGGCGGATTCTAGAGATGTTCTTTAGGTGTGTAGACGGCAAATATCTAACAAACAGGTCATGCTGGAGAGACTTGCACCTACTGCCACTCAGGGTCTTCAGCTCCTTTGTGAGAAACTAATGTTTGGCCAGCCAGTATATCAAATAAAGTTCATGAGAAATGGGAACTGTGGTTGGCTTCACTTTTGGTACTGGCTGGGTGCTAATACCAAACCATGGTGTGGCATTCAATGGATATTCCTGGCTGGTTGGAGACAAGCTCATTCCCACAGAAAAGTACCTGAAAGCTAAGGAGATGGTGGCCTCTCCCAACATGAAGGAGTTTGCTCGTTGTCTAGGAGACCGACCACCCCTGCTGTGTACCTTGTCAACGTTGTGTTGAAGCTTGCAAGGATTAAGAGGTTACAGTGGTAAGTCTGGTTTTTACTAAAGATCCTGCTGTGTATTATAGTTTTTATGTTTTAAAAAAAATTTATCTTAGGAATGTTAAATAAATTTGTTATTTTTTTGGTTAAATACAATGTATGTTATGAATGTTAAATAATTTTTTTTTGGTTTTTTATAAAATAAAATGTATGTTATGAATGTTAAATAACTTTTTTTTTTTTTCAGGTATTTGATCTACCGTAGCTAGTTGCTGATCGTTGACTCTACACCCCTCTCCCAGAATGTTACTCGGGTTATGGGGAGAAATTCACCGCTATTCCAGACTGATTTAATGTTAATGTGTCTGGCTCTTACACAGCACACAGCACTTGATGTTAGTTTATCTTTTTCCTAAATTATTTGTTACACTGCCCTTCTCACATTTTATTTTCACTTTTTTTTAAGCACAAGTTTTTTTACACTTCCTTGTTCTGTAAGTAGGCTTAATGGTTAAATGTTTTATACTAGATGTAAATATGTAACATGTAAATTTTAGATTAAGATTTTGCAAATTATTAGGTCCACACCATCAGGCTCTTTCGTCCCCTCTCCCTCAGAGTAGCGGTAATATATCGGACCCCAGGCTCGCCCACACAGTTCCTTGACCACTTCTCTGCCTGGCTGCCGCACTTTCATGTCCTCAGAAGTACCAACCCTTATCCTTGGAGACTTCAACATCCCCATTAACAGCCCTACTTCCACACTCAAAACACATTTGTTCAGAGCGGCCTATCACATTCACTAATCAAAGTCATTCTATGTGTAACTGTGTGTGTGTGTAGCCCATTCACTATCTCCATCCATCCCTCACTCCCTGAAAATGGCTGGACCATCATTGTAAATACACCATTGTATATAAACAACTGTACTTTGGAGCTCCCCCTCCTCATTGTAGATTGTAAGGTCTCACGAGCAGGGGCGGCTTATATTGCTTTAATTATTGTATTGTTAACGTTGTCACTTATGACTTGTGTTATGAAACTGTTAAACTGTACAGCGCTGCGAAATCTGTTGGCGCTATATAAATAAAGATTATTATAGTAGAGGCCCACTCAGTAGTGGTGAAGTGAACGGCGCAAATTGCGAGTTGATTGCGACTGATGCAGCTGATACTCCATTACTGCTGGCTGCTGCTCACACAACCGCTCCAACATATGTAACGTGGAATTCCACCTGGTGGGTACGTCACATATGATGCGATGTTCAGGAAGGCAAAATCTGCGTTGCAGAGCTGCAATGCGCTATCTGGCCATGGTGGAACGTCGCAAGTTAGCGCACTGTAGGCGGACCTTGTGCAGCAGTGAATCAAGATCCGGATAGTCCCTCAAAAAACTGTGGACGACAAAGTTTAGCACATGTGCCAGACATGGTATGTGAGTGACGTTGCCTAGGCCCAGACCTGCCACCAGATTTCAGCCATTGTCACACACTACCAAGCCTGGCTGGAGATTCGCTGGCAAAATACACATGTCGCTCTCTTGCTTTATGGCATTCCAGAGCTCCAGCGCTGTGTGGCTTTGATTCCCCATTGAAATTAATTTCAGGACGGCCTGTTGACGTTTGGCCACGTCTGTGCTCATATCGGTCAACAGGCTCGCTGTCTGGGTGTTATGTTTGACACCAATCTCTCCTTCACCTCCCATATACAATCTGTTGCCCGCTATTGCCGCCTACACCTAAAGAACATCTCTCCCGAATCCAAGACTTCTCCCGCGCTGCGCCAATACTGTGGAATGCTGTACCCCAAGAAATTAGAACTATCCACAATTTGCATGTTATTGGGCGCTCACTCAAAACACATTTCTTCAAGGTCTTCCCTCTCCTAGTGTATCCTCACCCATCCCTGTAGACTCTGAGCCCTTGCAGGCAGGGTCCTCTCTCCTTTTGTACTTGTGTGTGCCTTGTATTGCTCATGTTTACTGTACTTGTCTATACTTGCCCCTCTTCACATGTAAAGCGCCATGGAATAAATGGCGCTATAAAAATCTATAATAATAATAGCGGCCTATCACCTTCACTAATCAAAGTCATTCTATGTGTAAGTGTGTGTGTGTAGCCCATTCACTATCTCCATCCATCCCTCACTCCCTCAAAATGGCTGGGCCATCATTCTAAATACACCATTGTATATAAACACCTGTACTTTGTATCTCCCCCACATATTTGTAAATTGTAAGCTCTCACGAGCGTGTGCGGATTATATTGCTTTCATTATTGTATTGGTAACGTTGTTACTTATGACTTGTGTTCGGAAACTGTTAAACTGTAAAGCGCTGCGTAATCTGTTGGCGCTATATAACTAAAGATTCTTATTAAGCGTTCACGGGTCCATGTGGAGGTAGACCGTGACGGCTCCTGCAACGATGTTTCTGAGGAACTGGAGAAGGAGGAGTCAATGTGTACAGACTTGATTCCCGCAATCCTTGTAGTTGCCTGAACACGTACAGCGCCACTCGCAAGATCTGTACCCGGCTCCACAACATTGACCCAATGGGCAGTAAGGGAAAGGTATCGTCCCTGGCCATGGGTACTGGTCCACGCAGCGGTGGTCAGGTGGACATTGCTACTGACGGAGTTTAGTAGCGCATGTTTAATTTTAACCTCAACAACATGGTTTTGCAGACCAGGGACGGCTTGCCTGCTGAAATAAAATAAGCTTGGCACATTGTATTGTGGGACTGCCAATGCCATTAAGTTCCGTAAACTGTCAGTCTCCACCAGCCTGAATGACAGCATTTCAAGGGACAGGAGTTTTGCAATGCCAGCATTCAGAACCTGTGGTCGTGGATGGTTTGCCGAGATTGGGCCTACACCCGATACGCCACAACCTGACACCCACAGATAAACAAGCCATAAAATCTCTGAAAGATAACCCCAACATTATTATTAAACAAGCAGATAAGGGGGGTGCTATCGTTATTATGAATAAGACCCAATCTATTGCCGAAATTCATAGACAACTGTCAGTTAACCTAACCTACAGACAACTCAATTGTGACCCTACATTTTACATCTGTCAAAAAATTTATCGTATCCTGACTAGTGTTGAGCATTCCGATACCGCAAGTATCGGGTATCGGCCGATATTCGCTGTATCGGAATTCCGATACTTAGTTCCGATATTTTTCATATATCGTATACCGGAATCGGAAGTTCCCATAATTCTTTGAGAGGCAATGTGATTTTAGTCAGCCAATGAGGAATCTTATGAAGTGTGGGCACATCCTGTAATGCTGCGGTCATCTTAACTAATGGCATGGCTGTGATTGGCTGCTGAAATGATGTCAGAATGCACTATAAAAGGCGCCGCCGCCATTTTAGCGTCACTGTGCTGTGAACTCAGTTAGGGACAGAACGCTGCTCTGCTGACTCTGAGGGACAGTTAGACATTGCGATTTTGTGTACTCTACTGTGCTTTAGGCAGGCTAGTTTACCAACCGCTGTGTAAAGCTTCCTTTTGCCAGTGTTGTTTTAACAGCTCTGTGCAAGGTGTGTGTGAGTGCAGGTGACGCTGCAGTTTGCTCTGCATCCACCGCTGTTTGTAGGCATCTGCACGTGTCACTCACTGACTCTTTTTTTTTATTTGATTTTGTGGAATTGGTGCAGCTCCATTATATTTGCCAAAAATCTAATCTATTAGTGTGACGCGCTTCCATCCGTATACAATACATTGGTTGCAAACACTATAGAAGTAGACAAAGGGGCGTTTCACAGCTACTGAACAGTTGTGTTTCAGTGTTCACTGTAGTCTGTGAGCTTTTCATTTTTTGAGTGCAGATCACGCTCCAGTTAGTTCTTCAACTACTGCTGGTTGTAGTCTGCTGAGCGTGTGTCACTGCCTCATCCTTCACTAATTGGTGCTGCTCCATTATATTTGCCAAAAATCTAATCTATTAGTGTGACGCGCTTCCATCCGTATACAATACATTGGTTGCAAACACTATAGAAGTAGACAAAGGGGCGTTTCACAGCTACTGAACAGTTGTCTGCAGTGTTCACTGCAGTCTCTGAGGAATAACCACACTTAGGCCTTATAACTTTTCTGACTTTCTTTATCAATCTACCAAGATGAAGAAGGCAGGGAGTAAGGCACGTGGTCGTGGCCGGGAGTTTCAGCAGGGAGAGGACGTGGGGATTCTGTGGCTGCTGCCGCACCCAGTGACACAGCATCCACCAGTTTTCCCCGTGAGCGTTCCTTTATGCGCACTTTTGTAGGAGCTCAGCGTACCCCTCTGCTGCGGGAAGAACAAATTGAAGCCGTTGTTGGTTGGATGGCAGCCAATACATCGACTTCAATTGCTTCCACCTCCTCTCAGGACCACAGCACTGTTGAACAACCATCTGTCTCTTCACCGCCTGCCAAATTGCCCAGGCAGTCAGAGAGCTCTGTAAAGGAGCCAGCTGAGTCTCTGCTTCTGTTCTCAGAATCTGTTGGCTTGCAAACAGGGGCCCAGCCAAGCAGCATTCTGGAATGTGAAGAAGAGGCAGTATGCAGTGATGCGCAACAGCTGTGTCTCTCTGAATGTGAAGAGGCGGGTGAGCCAGTGCCGATGGTCAGCACACCGCAGAACGCATCTGATGATGATGAGACTCAGGTGCCATTTTCTGTTGAGCAAGGTGCTGGCCAGACCACCCAACAGCAGCAGGTGTTGGAAGAGGGTAGTGGAGATGATGAGGTCCAAGACCCAACATGGCGTGAGGAACAGGAAGGTGGTGGTAGCAGCTCTGAGGAAGAGATTGCCCCAACGGTCCAAACAGTAAGGAGAGGTAGGCTGCAGACTCGGTTGCCTGTACCCTCCAGTTTGGCACCCGTTCGTAGCAGTTCTCTTCCAACAGCCAAACCGGGCGCTCCCAGGACTTGCACTGCGTGGTCCTTTTTTGACACACTTGCAGATGATATTTGCTATGTCAAATGCAAGCTGTGTAATCAAAAAGTTAAAAGAGGTAAAAATATCAGTAACCTCAATACCACAAATATGTGGAAACATGTACGGACAAAGCACGTAGCTGAGTTACAAAGACACACTGGAGATGTAGGCCAACCTACAGCAGCACCTACATCTTCAGCTCGTGTTGGAGCCTCTTCCTCCAGCTCACACACAGCTGGTTCGGCTTCCTCACAGGATCGCCATGGAAGAACCTCTGTAACTGTTGTCCAGAGACCCAGTGTTATTCCACCCACAGCTGCAAGTTCCCTGTCATCCTCACACTCCCAGGCCACAAAACAGCCATCGGTAGCACAGGCATGGGATAAAAGACGGCCATACTCGGCAAACCATCCACGAGCACAGGCTCTGAATGCTGGCATTGCAAAACTCCTGTCCCTTGAAATGCTGTCATTCAGGCTGGTGGAGACTGACAGTTTCCGTGACTTAATGTCATTGGCAGTCCCACAATACAATGTGCCGAGCCGATTTTATTTCAGCAGGCAAGCCGTCCCTGGTCTGCAAAAGCATGTTGAGGGAAAAATTAAACATGCGCTACTAAACGCCGTCAGTAGCAAGGTCCACCTGACCACCGATGCGTGGACCAGTACCCATGGCCAGGGACGATACCTTTCCCTCACTGCCCATTGGGTCAATGTTGTGGAGCCGGGTACAGATCTTGCGAGTGGCGCTGTACGTGTTCTGCCAACTCCAAGGATTGCAGGAATCAAGTCTGTCCACATTGACTCCTCCTCCTACTCCAGTTCCTCAGAATCATCGCTGCAGGAGCCGTCACGGTCTACCTCCACATGGACCCGTGAACGTTTACCTGATGCGACCGATATGAGCACAGCCGTGGCCAAACGTCAACAGGCCGTCCTGAAATTAATTTACATGGGGAATCGAAGCCACACAGCGCAGGAGCTCTGGAATGCCATCAAGCAGGAGAGCGACGTGTGGTTTTTGCCAGCGAATCTCCAGCCAGGCTTGGTAGTGTGTGACAATGGCCGAAATCTGGTGGCAGCTCTGGGCCTTGGCAACCTCACTCACATACCATGTCTGGCACATGTGCTCAACTTGGTCGTGCAGAGTTTTTTGAGGGACTATCCGGATCTTGATGCACTGCTGCACAAGGTCCGCCTAGAGTGCGCTCACTTGCGACGTTCCAGCATGGCCAGATCGCGCATTGCAGCTCTGCAACGCAGATTTCGCCTTCCTGAACATCGCATCATATGTGACGTACCCACCAGGTGGAATTCCACGTTACATATGTTGGAGCGGTTGTGTGAGCAGCAGCCAGCAGTAATGGAGTATCAGCTGCATCAGGCGCAATCAACTCGCAATTTGCGTCGTTCACACTTCACCACTACTGAGTGGGCCTCTATGAAGGACATCTGCCACGTTTTGCGTGCGTTTGATGAGTCAACGCGGATGGCGAGTGCAGATGATGCACTAGTCAGCCTGACTGTCCCCCTTATCTGCCTGCTTCAAAAAACACTGCAAGCAATAAGGGATGAGGTTTTGGAAGAGGTGGAGGATGAGGAGTCACAAATTCCATCACCTTCTGGACAGTCAGCGCAACGTGGTTCCTCACAAAGGGCTGGGCAGTGTTCACTTTGTGAGGAGGATGAGGAGGAGTCAATGGAGGAGGAAGACATCGCTCCAGAGGGAGGTACACAACGCTCTAGTCAGTATGTAGAGCGAGGGTGGGGTGATGCAGAGCAGGCAGAGATGACGCCTCTTGCAGGGGACAGAGTTTCTTGGCCAGTTGGGAGTCTGCAGCACATGGTTGATTTCATGCTGCAGTGCCTGAGAAACGACCGCCGCATCGCCCACATTCTCACCACGTCTGATTATTGGGGTACACCCTCCTAGACCCTCGCTACCGGGAAAACTTACAAAGCCTCATCACACCGTTGAACCGGGACGTAAAATGCGGGAGTACCAAGACACACTGGTGCAATCCATAATGTTCTCCATTCCAGCCGAGAGCACTGCTGCTGCTACTGCTTTACAAAGCAGCTCTGTGCGTCGAGGCAGTGGAGACAGCTCTGCAACAAGAGGGAGCACAAGCAGCGCCTCTGCACAGGGCAAGACCAGTATGTTCCAAATGTGGCGAAGTTTTTGTGGCAGCGCCACCAATGTCTACACCATCCGAGACGGCTCCAGTCAGCAGGAGGCAACGTTTCCGTAAGATGGTGACAGACTACATGTCTTTCCCTCTCAGTGTACTCCCAGATGGCTCTTCCCCATTCAAGTTTTGGGTGCTCTAAGCTGGATACATGGCCAGAGCTTAGCCAGTATGCATTGGAGGTGCTGGCTTGCCCTGATGCCAGTGTATTATCGGAGCGCGTCTTTAGTGCCGCAGGTGGTGTACTAACAGACCGTCGCATGCGACTATCCTCCGATAATGTAGACCGGCTTACTTTTCTGAAAATGAACAAGGCATGGATCTCGCCAGAATTTGTCTGTCCGTTTTCAGATTAAATAACTGGTTCGCAACGTTATCCATGTCTCCTGTTTGTTCATCAACTACCACCGACTCTACTCCTGTGCTACAACACGCAGTGTCTCAATGTCGTCACACCATACAACTAGTGTTGGTCGTAACCACTGTTCCTGCTGGTGTCCGAAACAAGCTCTTTCCTACAATGCACAGAAACCCATGTCGAACTGCTCATAGGAACCATCACCCTGATTGTTATGCTTAAAACAGGAATTGTGAAGTTTTCCAGGCCTAGAATGATAAATTTTTATGACAAATATGGACAAATAATAATTTGTCATCACAGCGCATATCTGCACATGTCTATTATAAATGGTAACAAAAACTAAAACATAGTCTTCACTTTTTGAAATTAATGCATAAAAGTACATTTCATACTTATCAATTAATGCTTTTTAAGGAACTTTATCTGTACCTGTAAGATAATGCAGTCAATGGATGTACAAATCATAAAATCCTCATCATCATCATCACGATTTTTATTTATGACAGACATTATAAAATACACATACTGATGCCAACTGTAACTTCACACACCATATATGAAATGGCCAGCATCTAAACCTGGTAATAATGTGCAATAATAAATTATTACATCTAGAAAGTGCATCATGCATACTGACAATAGTTAGTACTAGTTATACCTGCAAGTGCTGTTGAAACAACCACAACAGATATAAATTAATAATGGTATATAGGTATCACAGTGCATAGTTACTCATGGACAATGTGATGTAATACTGTACCTCAATAAAGTCAGCGTCAACCATTATGCTTGTTAGTCTTGTAGATTGTTAAAGAGGGAACGGTCTTTTTTGTTGGTCATAGGTGGAGTATTAGACAGTAAATGATTACTGCTGTTGTATTTTTGGCGTCCCTAGGGTGCAATAACGCTGCGTAACGTCACATTTTATAGAGTCATCTAATTGACACATGCTACCCTACCCTACGCGTGACAGTAGGAAGGTAGTGTTGACGGATAAAGCCTTGCGCAACCAGACATGCTTTTAACCTCTTCAACACTGTCCAAGCAAAAAATGCATGATTGCAGCCGCAGACTTTATTGACGTACAGTATAACATCGCCATTACCCATCAGAGGCTGTCCACTGTCTGATACAGACATAGAATATACCTTTGCTATCCGAAGCCTTTCTTTCACCTACACTTGCAGGCACACACTTAAATTGTGACAATGCATTATGTTTTTTTAAATGGTTATTTTTTATCGTACATTATTGTGTCATCACATTGATGAGTCCATGCTGGACATGTCATACATGCTGTACAAAGTAACGATTTTATTAACTAAATAATTGAAATGTCTGTGACTGTCACATCTAAATTGCAATGATGATGATGATGAGTGACGATTACAAAATCCATTGTCTTCACTATGTTATGGTTTAACATAGCGTTCCTTAAGCATTATTCATAAATACAAAAATGGACTTTTATTGTTAAATTTACAACACTATATTTTGTAACCAATTTTTTGGGTGGTGTGTTGTTCCATTTCTTGTTGGCATGTGCATATATGCGTTTATATTTGCAGTGTTTTATTTTTATTCTTGAAGTTAGGAAACATGTGTATCTTCGTACCGTGTTAGCCATTAGATAGAAAAATATTTACACTTGAGAGTCCACAGTGGTTGATACCTTTGAATGGATAACTGAAAAGATGGTAACAAATTGCAAGCTTTCGAGGCTACTCACGTCTCTTCATCAGGCAAAGACTAAAACAAAAAATGAAGCATCACATATTTCTATACACAACAGGACACAGGAATAGTGCAATAGGTAAGACAAGTAAGTGACGTGTAGCAGAACTGTCATTATCACAGAGGGATGAACATAAATATTGGAACAGTTCCTAGATAAGGATATAGGAAAGATGTGTATCTTCGTACCGTGTTAGCCAGTAGATAGAAAAATATTTAGACTTGAGAGTCCTCAGTGGTTGATACCTTTTAATGGCTAACTGAAAAGATGGTAACAAATTGCAAGCTTTCGAGACTACTCCGGTCTCTTCATCAGGCAAAGACTAAAACAAAAACTGAAGAATCACATATATATATATATATACACAAGAGGACACAGGAATAGTGCAATAGGTAAGACAAGTGATGTGAAGCAGAACTGTCATTATGGCAGAGGAATGAACATAATATTGGAACAGATCATAGATAAGGAGAGAGTTTTATTACCCTCTGATTGGGGTCTGGTGTTGTGTTTTGATGCCCCTAGAAGGTCAGAGACGCAGATTCCTTAATTGATATAGAATGACATGAATCCATGTGACACGTTCATTCCAGCACTAAGAGTGTCAAAGGTCATCATAAGTTTGTATTCCCAAACCTTTCTATCTTTCTCAGATTTGAAGTTAGATTTTAATACCAGTAATTCCATATCCATTATGCTATGACCGGGCATACAAAAGTGTTTTGCCACAGGTAAATCCATTCTTTTTTCTCTTATCGTGTGGCAATGAGAATTCATCCTTGTTCTCAGTTTTTGCCCGGTCTCCCCCACATACAGACCCCCAGTTGGACATTTAGTACATATAATTAGGTACACCACATTAGATGTGATGCAGCTGAAAGTACCTGGGATCTTGTAGTCCTGATGGGAGTTGGGTATCTTTATCTTGTCCGTGGTCATTATAGATGCACATGTTTTACACTTCTTCTGTTTGCAAGGAAAGGTTCCTGCAGCTGTTGGGGAGGACAGGGAGCTTCTGACAATGATGCTTCTTAGATTTGGGGGCTGCCTAAAACATAGTAGTGGGGGGTCTGGAAATATGGATTGTAATCGGGCATCTTTTTGTAGTAAAGGTTGTAGTTTCCGTGCAGCTCCCCTTAGCATCTCCAGATTTGGATTGTAGGTGACCACTAGAGGCACCCGGTTATTTTCTTCTTTAGTTTTGTAATGTAGCAGGTGATTCCTTGATATTCTGGTGGCTCTTGTAATTTGGTTTTCAATTGTTCTTGGATGGTAGCCCTGGTTCAAAAAAGTCTTTCTGAGGCGACCAAGGTGTTCATCTCTATCCATGGGGTTGGAACATATACGGTTGTATCTGATGGCTTGGCTGTAGACTATAGAGTTTTTTATGTGTTTTGGATGGAAACTGTCCCATTTAAGGTATGTTGGACGGTCGATTGGCTTCTGATACAGGGATGTCTCTATTTCATTGTTCTTTAGCTTAATGGTGGTGTCTAAAAAGTTAATTTCAGTGCTGGAGTAGTTGAGTGTTAAGTTGATGGTTGGATGAAATTGGTTGAACTGTTCATGGAACGTCTTTAGCTGTTGTTGAGACTCCGTCCAGATGATTAAAATGTCATCAATGTAGCGGTAGTAGGCCCGAGGCCTGATGGGACATGAGGACAAAAAGTCGCTTTCAAGCTTGGCCATGAAAAGATTTGCATACTGTGGAGCCATTTTACTTCCCATAGCTGTGCCAGTCTCCTGAAGATAGATCTTGTTGTCAAATTCAAAGTAATTGTGGGTGAGGATAAATTTTGTGAGTTTCACCACAGAATCAGCATCATTCCCGGTGTTTCCCATGAAGACTTTGCAGGCATTTAATCCATCCTGGTGTGGGATATTAGAGTACAAAGATTCCACGTCCATGGTGGCCAGGATGGTTCCTTCTGGTAGGGGACCTATTGCTGCTAGTTTATTCAGTAGGTCAGTTGTGTCCTGAATGTAGCTGGGTGTATCCTTTACCAGGGTTTAAGAATGCCCTCTACCCATCCAGATACCTGCTCAGTAAGGGTGTCCACACATGAAATAATCGGCCTCCCTGGATTCCCAGCTTTGTGGATTTTGGGAAGCATGTAAAATGTCCCTGTTCTTGGACTTTCTGGTATCAGGTCATCAGCTCTTATGGATTTGTCAGACAGACAAGATACCAACTTGCTTAGTTCCTTGTAATAGTCCTGTGTAGGGTCCGACTCCAGTTTTCTGTAGTAGCGTGTGTCCGTAAGTTGTCTGTTTGCTTCCTTAATATAGTCTGATGTGTTCATCATGACTATTGCACCTCCCTTGTCAGCAGGTTTAATGATGATTTCTTTGTTGGTTTTCAGAGACTGTATGGCCTTTCTCTCCTGGGCACTGATGTTGGATGCTTGTCTCTTGTTGGTGGCTATAATGGTGGATTTTATCAAATGTCTGAATGAGTCTATATATTTATCCAAATGGGGGTTACGTCCAGGTGGAGGTGTCCAGTCTGACCTCTTCTTGGTTGTTGGGATCCCTTTTCCTTCAGTCCGAGTGTTTTATGGATCTTCTGTATCATTGAAGTATTCCCTCAGGCGCAGTCTCCTGAAAAAATGTTCCATATCACTGCAGAGTTCGGTTTTATCCAGGGCCTTAGTAGGACAAAATGAGAGTCCTCTAGAAAGCACGGCAAGCTCCACTTTGTTGGGTTTGTAATCTGAGAGATTGATGACACAGTTAGATGCTTTTGTGTCTGGAATGGAGTGGTTGTCAGAGTTGTCAGGTTTTGTTTTGTATCTGTTTGTATAGAGTCCGGAATGGAGGCGCAATCTGTGTAGTTTCTTTTCCTTGTTATGAATCAGAAAGGTCCGTAGTTTGTTATAGTATTGTTGTAATTTTTGCTCTGTGCTTTCTGTAAGTGTTTTCCTCAGAGTTTCAAATTGCCCTTGGACTTTACTCCTTATGCTGTAGCAGACATGTAAAAGATGGTTCCTTAGTCTTTCAGAAGTCCTGTGACAAAGGTTTTGTGCATAATGGGTATTGTAGGTGTGAAGAATTGGGTTTGTAATATACAACCGTATATGTTCCAACCCCATGGATAGAGATGAACACCTTGGTCGCCTCAGAAAGACTTTTTTGAACCAGGGCTACCATCCAAGAACAATTGAAAACCAAATTACAAGAGCCACCAGAATATCAAGGAATCACCTGCTACATTACAAAACTAAAGAAGAAAATAACCGGGTGCCTCTAGTGGTCACCTACAATCCAAATCTGGAGATGCTAAGGGGAGCTGCACGGAAACTACAACCTTACTACAAAAAGATGCCCGATTACAATCCATATTTCCAGACCCCCCACTACTATGTTTTAGGCAGCCCCCAAATCTAAGAAGCATCATTGTCAGAAGCTCCCTGTCCTCCCCAACAGCTGCAGGAACCTTTCCTTGCAAACAGAAGAAGTGTAAAACATGTGCATCTATAATGACCACAGACAAGATAAAGATACCCAACTCCCATCAGGACTACAAGATCCCAGGTACTTTCAGCTGCATCACATCTAATGTGGTGTACCTAATTATATGTACTAAATGTCCAACTGGGGTCTGTATGTGGGGGGACCGGGCAAAAACTGAGAACAAGGATGAATTCTCATCGCCACACGATAAGAGAAAAAAGAATGGATTTACCTGTGGCAAAACACTTTTGTATGCCCGGTCATAGCATAATGGATATGGAATTACTGGTATTAAAATCTAACTTCAAATCTGAGAAAGATAGAAAGGTTTGGGAATACAAACTTATGATGACCTTTGAAACTCTTAGTGCTGGAATGAACGTGTCACATGGATTCATGTCATTCTATATCAATTAAGGAATCTGCGTCTCTGACCTTCTAGGGGCATCAAAACACAACACCAGACCCCAATCAGAGGGTAATAAAACTCTCTCCTTATCTATGATCTGTTCCAATATTTATGTTCATTCCTCTGCCATAATGACAGTTCTGCTTCACATCACTTGTCTTACCTATTGCACTATTCCTGTGTCCTCTTGTGTATATATATATATGTGATTCTTCAGTTTTTGTTTTAGTCTTTTCCTGATGAAGAGACCGGAGTAGTCTCGAAAGCTTGCAATTTGTTACCATCTTTTCAGTTAGCCATTAAAAGGTATCAACCACTGAGGACTCTCAAGTCTAAATATTTTTCTATCTACTGGCTAACACGGTACGAAGATACACATCTTTCCTATATCAAAATGGAGGATACCAGAATGTACCGCATCTTTATGGAACTAAAACCACTTCTGAAGAAACGCGCATAAATGGACAGCGACATTTTTTTCTTATCTAAATGCAAAAAGGAGAATCTAATTCCCAAAGGACTCTGGATTACAAACCCAATTCTTCACACCTACAATACCCATTATGCACAAAACCTTTGTCACAGGACTTCTGAAAGACTAAGGAACCATCTTTTACATGTCTGCTACAGCATAAGGAGTAAAGTCCAAGGGCAATTTGAAACTCTGAGGAAAACACTTACAGAAAGCACAGAGCAAAAATTTCAACAATACTATAACGAACTACGGACCTTTCTGATTCATAACAAGGAAAAGAAACTACACAGATTGCGCCTCCATTCCGGACTCTATACAAACAGATACAAAACAAACCTGACAACTCTGACAACCACTCCATTCCAGACACAAAAGCATCTAACTGTGTCATCAATCTCTCAGATTACAAACCCAACAAAGTGGAGCTTGCCGTGCTTTCTAGAGGACTCTCATTTTGTCCTACTAAGGCCCTGGATAAAACCGAACTCTGCAGTGATATGGAACATTTTTTCAGGAGACTGCGCCTGAGGGAATACTTCAATGATACAGAAGATCCAGAAAACACTCGGACTGAAGGAAAAGGGATCCCAACAACCAAGAAGAGGTCAGACTGGACACCTCCACCTGGACGTAACCCCATTTGGATAAATATATAGACTCATTCAGACATTTGATAAAATCCACCATTATAGCCACCAACAAGAGACAAGCATCCAACATCAGTGCCCAGGAGAGAAAGGCCATACAGTCTCTGAAAACCAACAAAGAAATCATCATTAAACCTGCTGACAAGGGAGGTGCAATAGTCATGATGAACACATCAGACTATATTAAGGAAGCAAACAGACAACTTACGGACACACGCTACTACAGAAAACTGGAGTCGGACCCTACACAGGACTATTACAAGGAACTAAGCAAGTTGGTATCTTGTCTGTCTGACAAATCCATAAGAGCTGATGACCTGATACCAGAAAGTCCAAGAACAGGGACATTTTACATGCTTCCCAAAATCCACAAAGCTGGGAATCCAGGGAGGCCGATTATTTCATGTGTGGACACCCTTACTGAGCAGGTATCTGGATGGGTAGAGGGCATTCTTAAACCCCTGGTAAAGGATACACCCAGCTACATTCAGGACACAACTGACCTACTGAATAAACTAGCAGCAATAGGTCCCCTACCAGAAGGAACCATCCTGGCCACCATGGACGTGGAATCTTTGTACTCTAATATCCCACACCAGGATGGATTAAATGCCTGCAAAGTCTTGATGGGAAACACCGGGAATGATGCTGATTCTGTGGTGAAACTCACAAAATTTATCCTCACCCACAATTACTTTGAATTTGACAACAAGATCTAT
>JARQOD010005552.1:0-47382 GCA_033576555.1 Oophaga sylvatica
TTTCGGTTGACGAAACTCGACTTTGGCTAAAGTCGCCGACTTTTGAATCTGCCCGACCTTTTTAGCTCAACTCTAGTCTTTGGACATCTTTATTCACCGTTATGTCAGCAGCCCAGCATGTCTGCTTCTCCACATATCATGATATTAACATTTTTAATATAGTAAGAAAAAGAAGCAACTCACTACCCAGTCACTTACCATTGATAAGGATGCTGGGACACTAGTCACTACCCATGGACAAGCTATGAAGCTTGGGTAGTCAAGAGGTCCGGGGTCAGATACCAAGAGGGCTCATCATATACAAAGGAGTAAGTCAAAGGCATAGTCAGGTCACAGTCTGAGGTCAGAATTCCAGGAAGTTAGTGGACCAAGACAAAAGGGCAAGGCAAATGGATGGTCAAAGGCAAGGTCCAAAGTCGGGCAACAAACATCAAATACAGCAACAAATAGAAGAGCGAAGCTACTGTACAACTGGCACTAATTGGAGGAAGAAAGGCAGCTAAGTAATTACTCAAATAGCAGACATATGGTGGATGCCCTGGCACTCCCCGGCCCTGATTGGATGGCTGAACTGTCATTCAATACACTGACAGCTCAGCACGTCCCAGCCTTCGATTGGATTGCTAAGCTGTCCATCACCGTACTGACAGCTCAGCATGTACCTGTCCTAGATTGGATGGTTGAACTGTTACTCACTGCTTCCAGACACACTGATAGGCAAAACTGTGACAGGTGTAAGCAACAAAGTATCTTGATCCAGAGAAACACTTAGTATAAAAAAAAATAAAACTGCTGAGGCTTTGGATGTCAAGTATGTTTCACAATCTTATTATATTTGTTATTTCCCCCATTTAACATGTTGCTCTGAAGAAAGTTTAGTGATTTTATACCTAATGCTTTCATTTCTATGACAACTTGCAAACCACCATGCTCCAATCCTTTTACTTGTATTTTCCTATAACAGGTAAAATCTGCCCTGCTGCTTCCATCATCAGGAGTCTGCTAGTTGGAAATGGATTTTGTATGAGTAAAGAATCACAAACTTTCATGCCAAGCACTTTGTAATCATTGTGCTGGGAGGATGCTTATTGCATGAGCTGTTTTGTGCAAGAATTTAATAGGCACTGGAGGTTTTGTAGCTCCTGTTCTTGCAGTCTTACGTTGCAGGTTTCCATTTTTTGTTTTCCTACAACTTGTAGACAGATAATATTGTAGAACTTTTAATATGGTTGAAAATTATTGGGTGAGAACAAAGAAAATTGTGCCAAAGAGCTAATAAATGTAATTTCCAAATAGATAATGGAGAAATTTTCAAAATTTGGGGGGAAAATGGGGGTGCGTCTTATAGTCGGAATGTACGGTACTTACACTTAGCGTGGTAGCAGCAGGAGGCGGGCGATTCTTCCGGTGGTCTTGGTCCGACGCTGCAGGGCGATGATGGTGCGGCGGTGCTCGGTGGTCGGTGGTGCAAGGGGCTCAGGTGACATTTTCTGAAAGCCCAGAGCCCCGCACTTCTATTGCCTCAATGCTGTGGCCTCCGGGAAAATGCACCCGGAGGCGGTGCATGCACATATTGAGATCTCGGCTCTGAGATCTCGTTGTCGAGATCTCAATCTTCGCCAGGGGAATCAATATGGCCACCGGGCAAATGGCCGAGATCTCAATCTGCGCATGAGCCGTCTCCGGCAGCCATTTTCCCGGAGGCCACAGCATCGAGGCAATAGAAGTGCCGGGCTCCTGGCTTTCAGAAAAAGTCGCCAGACCCCCCCGGCACCACCGAGCACCGCCACACCAGTCGCACCATCATCACCCTACAGCATCACTTCTATAGAGGCAATAGAAGTGCGGGGCTCCGGGCTTTCAAAAAATGTCACCAGAACCCCCCCCGGCACCACCGAGCACCGCCTAACCTGCCGCACCATCATCACCCTGCAGCGTCACTTCTATAGAGGCAATAGAAGTGTGGGGGCTCCAGGCTTTCACAAAATGTCGCTGGAACCCCCAACACCACTGAGCACCGCCTAACCTGCCGCATCAGTCGCTCCAGGCTGGGATGGGAGCGAGATCATCACACTGCAGCGTCGGACCAACAGAAGAATCACCCGACTCCTGCTGCCACCAGCGCTGCTGATCCCCCGGGTAAGCTGAATTCAGACTGTAAGATGGACCCACTTTTGACGCATTAATTTTTTTTCCCCAATTTCCTTCAGAGAATTTGGGGTGCATCTTATGGTCCAAGGGGGTGATAGTCAGCAGAAAATTATGGTAACTAACAGGAACTATCTTACTGTACAAATTTCCCATGTAACTCCTAATCACCTGGACTGACACTAAGTTAGCAGAGCACAGTACACGTATAAAATCACATAACTACGTCACAGAAAACAGCAGATCCACATTATAACACTAGAGAAGTCTTCAGAGAGAGCACTTGAAAGGCAAATAATTAAAAGGACTTAATCAGCAGAGCAGTTGACTAGGAGGCACTAAACACATAGTCCTGTAGTGATAATGTCTTGCTGATAAAACACTAATTTTATTAAAACAACACAGCACAGTAAGTGACACATCACTGGAATCAGGCTCTCTTCCCCTACATTATTCTTCTCTTAGATTATATAGCAAAATCTGCTGACAGATTCTCTTTAATATCTTTGCTATAGCATATCCCAAGATCAGTATATGCCAGAGTAAGACAAACAATGAAGTGTAATAAGCACTGAAATAGTCTTGTTAGCTGTCCTGACACGTATTTTGTAGTAAATAATTGTGTGGTTCCTCTGATATCCCTACTTGTCAAAATGTATGAAGAAATTGATAACTAGGTGTTACCAGTTGGGGGGTGTCCATTCATACGTTAATACTATCCAATCAGCACTGAAAGTACAGCCCGGGTCTCACATAGCGATACACCAGCGATCCCGACAACGATCAGGATCGCTGGTGTATCGCTACATTATCGCTGCTGAGCTGCCAAACAGGCAGCTCAGGCAGCGATCAGGACAGCGACACTGCGGGTAACATCGCTTAAGCTCCCGTCTCACACAGCGATCTCGCTAGCGAGATGGCTGCTGAGTCACTAGTTTTGTGACGCAGCAGCAATCTCCCCAGCGATATCGCTGTGTGTGACATTCAGCGACGATAAGCCCCCCTGCCGGGTATCGCTGATCGTCGCTGAAATGTCAGGACCTTTTTTTGATCGCTGGTCTCCTGCTGACAGGCACGCATCGCTGCGTGTGACAGGCGGGAGACCAGAGATCCGCTGGTAACCAAGGTACACAGCAGGTTTCCAGGCGCGGGGCTGTGCCTGGAAACCTGCTGTGTACCTTGGATACCAGCGCCCTGATGCAGGGAGCTGGTAACCAAGGTACACAGCGGGTTTCCAGGCACCGTGCAGCGCCTGGAAACCCGATGTGTACCTTGGTTACCAGCTCCCTGCATCAGGGCGCTGGTAACCAACGTACACTGCGGGTAACTAAGCGATGTTACCTGCAGTGTCGCTGTGCTGATCGCTGCCTGAGTTGCCTGTTTGGCAGCTCAGCAGCGATCATGTAGCGATACACCAGCGATCCTGACAAGTGCACTGCGGGTAACTAAGGCCTGGGTCTCACATAGCGATACACCAGCGATCCCGACAACGATATGTTGTCGGGATCGCTGGTGTATCGCTATGTGAGACCCAGGCCTTAGTTACCCGCAGTGTACGTTGGATACCGGCGCCCTGATGCAGGGAGCTGGTAACCAAGGTACACATCAGGTTTCCAGGCGCTGCGCGGTGCCTGGAAACCCACTGTGTACCTTGGTTACCAGCTCCCTGCATCAGGGCGCTGGTATCCAAGGTACACAGCGGGTTTCTAGGCACAGCCCCGCGCCTGGAAACCCGCTGTGTACCTTGGTTACCAGCGGATCGCTGGTCTCCCGCCTGTCACACGCAGCGATGCGTGCCTGTCAGCGGAGACCAGCGATCGAAAAAATGTCCAGGACATTCAGCGATGATCAGCGATACCCGGCAGGGGGGCTGATCGTCGCTGAATGTCACACACAGCGATATCGCTGGGAGCTCGCTGCTGCGTCACAAAACTAGTCACTCAGCAGCGATCTCGCTAGCGAGATCGCTGTGTGAGACGGGGGCTTAGCAGACCGTGATGACAGCATCTCTACAATATTGTTCTATTTAGATATGACAGATAACCCCAAATAATCCACTTAACAATTTCAAAATTTTCAAGATACAGAACATCAAATATAATGTTTGGTTTGTTCATTTATTAATTTTTATTGTAAACCCTATTTATAATAAAAGGCTGTGCACCCACAACATTCAACATGCCACCATTAAGAATGCATTCACACTGAGGATCCCTCTGACCATAAGAGCTTACACTCTACAGGAGAGAGAGGACCCCACTGACCATAAGACCTTACACTCTACAAGAGAGAGAGGACCCAACTGACCATAAGAGCTTACACTCTACAGGAGAGAGAGAGGACCCCACTGACCATAAGACCTTACACTCTACAGGAGAGAGAGGACCCCACTGACCATAAAGAGCTTACACTCTACAGGAGAGAGAGGACCCCACTGACCATAAGAGCTTACACTCTACAGGAGAGAGAGAGGACCCCACTGACCATAAGAGCTTACACTCTACAGGAGAGAGAGAGGACCCCACTGACCATAAGAGCTTACACTCTACAGGAGAGAGGACCTCACTGATCATAAGAGCTTACACTCTACAGGAGAGAGAGAGGACCCCACTGACCATAAGAGCTTACACTCTACAGGAGAGAGAGACCCCGCTGACCTTAAGAGCTTACTCTCTACAGGAGAGAGAGAGGATCCCACTGACCATAAGAGCTTACACTCTACAGGACAGACAGAGGACCCCGCTGACCATAAGAGCTTACACTCTACAGGAGAGAGAGGACATCACTGACCATAAGAGCTTACTCTCTACAGGTGAGAGAGGACCCCACTGACCATAAGAGCTTACACTCTGCAGGAGAGAGAGGACCCCGCTGACCATAAGAGCTTACTCTCTACAGGAGAGAGAGAGGACCCCACTGACCATAAGAGCTTACACTCTACAGAGAGAGAGAGAGGATCCCACTGACCATAAGAGCTTACACTCTACAGGAGAGAGAGAGGACCCCACTGAACATAAGAGCTTACATTCTACAGGAGAGAGAGGACCCCGCTGACCATAAGAGCTTACACTCTACAGAAGAGAGAGAGGACCCCACTGACCATAAGAGCTTACACTCTACAGCAGAGAGGCCCCCACTGACCATAAGAGCTTACACTCTACAGTAGAGAGAGGACCCACTGATCATAAGAGCTTACACTCTACAGGAGAGAGAGAGGACCCCACTGACCATAAGAGCTTACACTCTACAGGAGAGAGAGGACCCGATGACAATAAGAGCTTACACTCTACAGGAGAGAGAGGACCCCACTGACCATAAGAGCTTACACTCTACAAGAGAGACAGAGGACCCCGCTGACCATAAGAGCTTACACTCTACAGGAGAGAGAGGAACCCGCTGATCATAAGAGCTTACACTCTACAGGAGAGAGAGGACCCCACTGACCATAAGAGCTTACACTCTGCGGGAGAGAGAGGACCCCGCTGATCATAAGAGCTTACACTCTACAGGAGAGAGAGGACCCCACTGACCATAAGAGCTTACACTCTACAGGAGAGAGAGAACCCCGCTGATCATAAGAGCTTACACTCTACAGGAGAGAGAGGACCTCACTGATCATAAGAGCTTACACTCTACAGGAGAGAGAGGACCCCACTGACCATAAGAGCTTACACTCCAGAGGAGAGAGAGGACCTCACTGATCATAAGAGCTTACACTCTACAGGAGAGAGAGGACCCCGCTGATCATAAGAGCTTACACTCTACAGGAGAGAGAGAACCCCGCTGATCATAAGAGCTTACACTCTGCAGGAGAGAGAGAGGACCCCACTGACCATAAGAGCTTACACTCTACAGGAGAGAGAGAGACCTCACTGACCATAAGAGCTTACACTCTACAGGAGAGAGAGGACCCCTCTGACCATAACAGCTTACACTCTACAGGACAGAGAAGACCCCACTGACCATAAGAGATTACATTCTACAGTAGAGAGAGCCTTACCCAGTGACTCTGGAGATGGGAAACAACTCTGCCATACAAATTGTGCTCCACTGTGAATCGCTGATCTGTGATGGCCTCGGTACTGACTAACGCTATACAAGGTATGATAATCCACTAGATATCATAACTGCAGGACATTATGGGGAGGCCGCGTGGCATTGGAAAATGACGTTAGTCCGCTCTCTGATGCTTCAGCAGTGTTTTGGAAATGGTGCCGGTCAAATTTTTTTTCGGGGTAACCGAGAATCGAATCTCAAAATATTCTAATTCATGTAAAACCAGAAGCTCAAGAAATTTGTTTCAAACTCGATCTTTTACCAACTGATCCGCTCTCTTATCTCTATCCAAAGTCGGTGGAATTAAACGTGCCCGTTACTTATTTTGCAAGACACCTGAAGATTCAGTTACTAACTAATATAGATAATTACCTCTATTAGGAATTATGATGTTGGTGTTCCTTATTGTCTTAAATACTTTGAAAAAATATAATGTCTCTAAAGGCAATGTACACCTTCATACAGACTTTTTATGAAGCACATTATCCACCTGAGCAATTAAAAAAAGATGTAAATCCATCAAAGACCCTGCTCCTGCTTCTGACAGCTCCATTTGCTCTTACCCTCCTTTTCTCTCAGTTGTAGAAATAGCCAGAGGCTAGCTGTTGTACACAAATCTGCAACAGAGAGAGGGGAAAGCATCTAAAGTTTTATAGAATTTGTGCTGATATATGAAAACAAGAGAAGACTAGAGATGGGCGAACCCGAACAGTAAAATTTGTCGTCCATACCGATCACCTACTCTTCTGGCATGGACACCAAACATGGACTTCACCAGGAAGTCCATGTTACTTCACCAGGAAGTCCGTGTTACTGTTCGGCCACCCAATGACATGACACGACAGCGGGGCAAACACTACTTCTGATCGGCGGTAAAATAATTACCACCAGTCAAACAACCGCGGTTCCCACGCTGTCAAATGACAGCGTGAGCCCGCAACTGTGATCGGAGGTAAAAAGTTTACCTCTGGCCACTGGGGTCGGCTGCTGGGACTCCTGCTCTCATCAGCCTACGCTTGATGCCGCTAATAACAGTGAGAGCAGGCGGCGGGTGATCGGAGTATTCATCAGCCGACACCTGCGCTCTAAATAAATAATTTAAAAAAAAATAGCATGGGTTTTTCTGTATTTTTGATTACCAACCAGGCAAAACTGACAGCTGGGAACTGCAACCCTCAGCTGTCAGTGTTAGCAAGGCTGGTTACCAAGACTAGAATGGTCACCACGCTGATTTTTTTTTTCAATTTTTTAAATAAATAATTTAAAAAAAATTTTGTTGGGTCCCCCCATTTTTGACAACCAGCTATAGACAAGCAGGTTAAAGCAGTCAGCTGGGGCGGGTATTCTCAGGCTCGTAAGGGGCCATGGATATTGCCCCCTCAGCCTAAAAATAGCAGCCTGCAACTGCCCTGAAAAAATGCATCTATTAGATGCGCCAATTCTGGCGCTTTGCCTGTCTTTTCCCACTTGGCCTGTGGCAGTGGCAAGTGGGTTTCATATTTATGGAGTTGATGTCACCTTTGTCTTGTCTGTTGATATTGTGAAGGACCAAATTCTTGTGACTCTATCTTGTGGTTTACAGATAAATTCTGTTACTTAACTAGGCTATAGCTCATGACTGTTATAAAGCCAAATTGTTCTTCTGTAACTAGAGTAAAGTTCACGGTTGTAATAAAACCAGATTGTTCTAGTTTGGACAAGATATGAGACCTTGGGGTGTATCATTGCATAATACTCTGATGAATGAATGTACTATTGTACTTCTTTCTATGTCATGTAGACACGGCCATATATGTAGTTTCCGGTCTTTCTGTGTATTCATTGGTTGAAATGCAACTTGCTAAATATTATAAAAGAGATGATGTAATAAATGGGATTAGGAATCTGCCTTGATCCTCCCAAACAGAAACACGTCGTCTCAGTCTGGTCATTTTCAGTTGCTAGCAATGTCCTGTGGATTAATTTGGAAATCACTTAGTCAATCGTGAAGGTCACTTCAGATCCTCCCTCAACAGTTTGGTGCCCAACATGGGGCCCCCAAATAGGGACGTCTCTGCCCCGGAGGACAGCAAGACAAAGGACCCTCGACCGGACACAGGCACTGGAAAATTGGGACTGATCACCCCCCACCACCACGGTAAATTGGCAGATATACTGTTCAGACTGACCGTTTGGTATGGTTTTCCTGTGTTTGTTGCTGAAGAGGATCTGAGGTTTGTCCCCGATGGTGGGGTGAGTCTTGGGTGGAATCATATAGAGGTGTAGTTCTGTTGGGGGTGTTCGAACCGCACCTCATAAGGGACGGACACCCCGGATTGAACAGTGATTGTAACTCTGTTTTTAGTCAAAATATCCTGAAATCCTGATCACTGTTAGAATCAGGCGCGGTGAGGTGATCGAAGATTGGGTAGGAAACGTAACTCAGATATAACACATATATATATATATATATAATATATATATATAACCAGAGGTGTCCGGAGGGATAGTCTAAGACGCCCTCCTCCTTACACCGAGTACCACGTTGTGGGGCCATCCCTGTGGGGGATAGACCCGGTGGAACAGACTGTACGGCCACTCCATTACTGTGCACAACTGAAGTAAGGATATTTAGCTTTAAAGGAGAATCATGTTTCAGTGGAAGAAAAAGAAGAATTTGGATTTGTGTGATGGATTGGATACTGTTAGTCAGAGACATGGAAAGAAATCTGTCAGGAATGCAAGGGAATTCCAGAGAGCGGGAGACTACAGCCTACGCTATGGGACGAAGGTATTAGAAAGAACAAAGGAAGGTTGATATGGAGGTAGAAGAGAAAGTGAATTCTGGTTGTTTCTGTTTTGTTAAAAAAGGAAAGCTCTATACTACTACGACAAAGATTGGATGTTTTGTGGATGGAACTGAGAAAGTGACTGAGAGTAATGTGCCAGAAAGACAAATAATTAAAAATGATGATCTGGAACAATGGGTCTCTCTGCTAGATAATAAGGTCCCTTCCCAGGAAATTAAGTCTCTCCTCCTGATTGTAAGCTCTGTGCCACTCAACCCCAGGGCACCAATATATCCTGGGTTGCCAAAAGACAGTGCGCCCCCACCCTATGATCCTGCCAGGTGGATTTGTGAAGTATGCAGAGTTACTAATCCTCAGTGGAGAGAGATCTGTAGCAGTTGTGGAGCAAGGAGACCCGGAGTCGTAGTCCCAACCTTTCCCTTGTTTAAAAGCTGACAGCACTTATTATCAACCACTGCCAGCACCAGTCCCTGCTATGCCTAGTATTGCTAGTGGTCATGAGTATCCACCCCCACCTACTTTAGTCACCCAGTCAGAGACAGGATACACAAAGGAGAACAAATCAGCAGCTGCTCCAGCCCCTGCCCCCACCCCAACTGCAAGCACACAGCTCCTTCCTTATCAGTGGCCCACACAGCAGACTCTAGCTCCCGCCCTCCAACAACAAAAAATTAACCCCCTGTGTACAGGCTGGTACAAGATCTACGGGCAGTCAATGCAGTTACTGTTCTGAAAATTCCGGTGGTGCCTAATCCACATACTCTTTTGTTCCAGATATCTCAGGATGCTGCTTGGTTCACAGTCATCAACTTTGTCAATGTTTTTTTCAGTATTCTATTATACCCAGATTGTTAGTTTGTTTGTATTCACTTATCAGGAAGTACAATTGATGTGGACAGTTCTGCCATAAGGGGCCCAAAACAGTTCCAATCAGTTTGCAAAAAATATGGGCGAGTGTTATGTTACGGTAGCTGAGGAGTGCAGGTAAAAAAGGAAATACACCAGAGCAGTTGGAATCTATGAGATTGCAGTACCCTGACTAACCACCGCAACTAGAGGCAGCCGTGGAGCGTTCCTACGTTGGTCCTAGACGCCTCGTCACAGCCTGAGAAACTAACTACACCTAAAGATAGAAATAGGAAAGCTATCTGCCCCGGAGCAGAACCCCAAAGATAATAGAAAGCCCCCAAACATGTAATGGCGGTTAGACAAGAGGAAATACTGACACAGAAAGAAAATAGTATGAGCAAACGCTGGGCCCAAACTATCTAAATAGAAAAGGATAGGAAGGGTACTTACTGCAATCCCAGAAAACCCTGAAAAAACACCAACTCTACTAATCTCAAAATCACCCGAGATCACAACGACCCCCACCACCCAAATTAGCTCTCCGGTGCAACAAAAACAAAACAGCAGCCACTGAAAAAAAACTGGAAAAAGCAAAAGTACAAAACACAGTGGCTGGACCAAACTGAGAGGGCAAAAGCCCCCGGAGGGGACCCCGAAGGCCCCCACAGAAGTGCAGGACAAAATGCAAAAATATAGCAAAAACACAAAATAAGAAATTGTCTTATCTGATAGCAGGAGATGCAGACACGACACAGCAGGCTACAAGGGAAACTGGAAAGAAGGATTCAGACCAGAACAATTGATCACCGGCAACCCTGATGGGAAAATGACTCCCTTATATAAGACCAATCAGTAACACCTGATTCCCAGTCCTCACAATCCTCACTAGTACCGCTTGTAACCACCAGAGGGAGCCTCTGCTCAGAACTCATATCAAACCCATTCACAACAGTACACCCCCCTTGAGGAGGGGTCACCGAACCCTCATTTGAGCAACCAGGTCGGTCAGGATGAGTTCTATGATACGCACGGATAAGTCTCCTAGCATGGATGTCCGAAGCAAACACCCAAGAATTGTCTTCCTGACCATAACCTCTCCATTTAACCAAATACTGGAGTCTTCGTCTAGAAAAACGAGAATCCAAAAATTCCGGATGCCCAGCCAATGCGGAACAATGAATCTCAGACATCACACTCTTTTTCCATTGGTCCGGGACAAACAATTTTCCAACAGGGCAGCGCTCGGGCCTATCCTCCTGACACCCCTCCAGAGCAAGTCTCAAATTGGGCGAGATGGCGGAAAGAACTACACCCTCCTTCAAAATAACAGAGGGATCAGATAGCTCAGGAGAGTCCGCAAGGAAACTCCTCGAGAGGGCATCCGCCTTAACATTCTTAGTGCCAGGAAGAAAGGAAACCACAAAATTAAAACGTGTGAAAAACAAGGCCACCTGGCCTGTCTAGGATTGAGTCGCTTGGCAGATTCCAGATAGACCAGATTCTTATGGTCCGTAAGGACCACCACCTGATGTTTGGCTCCCTCCAGCCAATGTCTCCACTCTTCAAAAGCCCACTTCATGGCCAATAACTCCCGATTACCCACGTCATAATTACGTTCAGTAGGAGAACATTTTCGAGAGAAAAAGGCACAAGGTTTACTTTTAGAGGTCTCTGGATCTTTTTGGGACAAAACGGCACCTGCCCCAATTTCAGAGGCATCAACCTCCACCTGAAATGGCAGAGAAACATCAGGCTGCCGTAGAACAGGAGCAGAAGTGAATCTCTGCTTAAGTTCCTGAAACGCAGAGACTGCCTCAGGAGGCCAATTCACCACATCAGAACCCTTTCTGGTCAAATCAGTTAATGGTTTAACAATAACCGAGAAATTACCAATAAATTTACGATAAAAATTGGCAAAACCCAAAAATCTCTGAAGAGCCTTTAATGAAGTAGGTTGGACCCAATCACAGATGGCCTGAACCTTGACCGGGTCCATTTCAATAACAGATGGGACAAAATGAATCCCAGAAATGAGATCTTCTGTACGCCAAAAAGACACTTTGATCCCTTCACATACAGAGCATTCTCTCTCAAATCTGGAACACAGTTCGAACATGTTTCACATGAGAGTCCCAGTCATTAGAAAAAATCAAGATATCATCCAAATAAACAATCAGAAACTTGTCCACAAAATCCCTGAAAATGTCATTCATGAAGGACTGGAAGACGGAAGGAGCATTAGTGAGCCCAAAGGGCATCACAAGGTACTCAAAATGCCCTTCAGGGGTGTTAAATGCCGTCTTCCATTCATCCCCGTGCTTAATGCGAATAAGGTTATACGCCCCCCTGAGGTCAAGCTTGGTAAACCAAGTAGCGTTTTTCACCCTGGAAAACAGGTCAGAAATCAAGGGTAACGGGTATTGATATTTCACAGTAATATTGTTCAAGAGACGATAATCAATACACGGCCTTAATGAACCATCTTTTTTGGCCACAAAGAAAAAACCGGCACCTAAGGGTGAAGAGGATGGTCTGATATGACCCTTCTCCAATGATTCCTTGATATAAGACCGCATAGCGTCATGTTCAGGTACAGACAAGTTAAAAAGGCGACCTTTAGGGAATTTACTACCTGGCACTAATTCAATAGCGCAGTCATAGCTCCTATGGGGAGGTAAGGATGCAGATTTACTTTCGCTAAACACATCAGAAAAATCAAACAAAAAGTCAGGAACATCCTCAGCCTGGGGGAAGGCAGAAAAAACAGGAGTGTTGGTATTAACACATTGGCAGCCCCAACTGGTTACAGACACAGATTTCCAATCCAAAACAGGATTATGAGACTGTAACCAAGGGAAACCCAGCACTATAATGTCATGCAGATTATATAGAACCAAAAATTTGCAGCACTCCTGGTGATCAGGTTCAACCCTCATTATCACCTGAGTAGAAAACTGGGGTTTATTCTCAGCCAAAGGGGTAGAATCGATCCCCAGTAAAGGAATAGACTTCTGTAGGGGTATCAAGGGAAACCCACAACGTTTAGCAAAATCATAATCCATCAGGTTAATAGCTGCTCCAGAATCAACGAAAGCCTGAGCAGAAAATGAGGACAGAGAGCATATCAGAGTGACAGTTAATAAAAACTTAGTCTGAACACTACCCAAGACAACTGAGCGTGCAAAATGTCTTCCCCGCTTAGGGCAGACTGAAATAGCATGAGAGGCATCACCACAGTAGAAACATAACCCATTGCGCTTTCGAAACTCATGACGCTGTGCCCCAGACACCACTCCATCACACTGCATGGGCTCAGCAGCTGGCTCACAAGGCAACACCACTCCACGCATACTTCTCCGCTCACGCAAACGTCTGTCAATTTGAATCGCTAATGACATAGAATCATTGAGACCAGAGGGGACAGGGAATCCCACCATAACATCCTTTACATTATCCGACAGACCCTTCCGGAAAAGGGCCGCCAAAGCGTCGTCATTCCACTTGGTCAGGACTGCCCACCTACGGAATCTCTGACAGTATAACTCAGCGTCATCAAGCCCCTGTGTTAATGCCAACAAGGCTTTTTCAGCTTGATCAGTGACATTAGGCTCATCGTACAATAACCCCAAAGCCTGAAAAAATGCATCAACATCACTCAAAACAGGATCCCCAGGTATCAGGGAAAAAGCCCAATCCTGAGGATCGCCGCGCAGGAGAGAGATGATAATTTGAACCTGCTGTGCTGCGTTTCCTGAGGACTTAGATTTTAAGGCAAGAAACAATTTACAATTATTTTTGAAATTCTGAAACTTAGCTCGATCCCCTAAAAACAAATCTGGCATGGGGATCCTAGGTTCCACAACAGGCAACCTAGCAAGATATGCAGCAATACTCTGAACCTCAGTGGCAAGCTGATCCACACGGCCAGACAACTGTGCAAACTCCATTGGGAGAATAGATCCTCCCCAGCACCCAGAGATACAGAGGGAAAAAAAAAAAAAATGCAACAAACAGAAAATATCTCTGACAACTTTTCTTCCTTCAAAATATTTTTTCCCTTCTGTGAGTACCATACAATTTTTATGGCCGGTGATACTGTTATGTTACGGTAGCTGAGGATTGCAGGTAAAAAAGGAAATACACCAGAGCAGTTGGAATCTATGAGATTGCAGTACCCTGACTAACCACCGCAACTAGAGGCAGCCGTGGAGCGTTCCTACGTTGGTCCTAGACGCCTCGTCACAGCCTGAGAAACTAACTACACCTAAAGATAGAAATAGGAAAGCTATCTGCCCCGGAGCAGAACCCCAAAGATAATAGAAAGCCCCCAAACATGTAATGGCGGTTAGACAAGAGGAAATACTGACACAGAGAGAAAATAGTATGAGCAAACGCTGGGGCCCAAACTATCTAAATAGAAAAGGATAGGAAGGGCACTTACTGCAATCCCAGAAAACCCTGAAAAAACACCAACTCTACTAATCTCAAAATCACCCGAGATCACACGACCCCCACCACCCAAATTAGCTCTCCGGTGCAACAAAAACAAAACAGCAGCCACTGAAAAAAAACTGGAAAAAGCAAAAGTACAAAACACAGTGGCTGGACCAAACTGAGAGGGCAAAAGCCCCCGGAGGGGACCCCGAAGGCCCCCACAGAAGTGCAGGACAAAATGCAAAAATATAGCACAAACACAAAATAAGAAATTGTCTTATCTGATAGCAGGAGATGCAGACACAACACAGCAGGCTACAAGGGAAACTGGAAAGAAGGATTCAGACCAGAACAATTGATCACCGGCAACCCTGATGGGAAAATGACTCCCTTATATAAGACCAATCAGTAACACCTGATTCCCAGTCCTCACAATCCTCACTAGTACCGCTTGTAACCACCAGAGGGAGCCTCTGCTCAGAACTCATCTCAAACCCATTCACAACAGGCGAGTGTGGACCACCCCCATGTCACGCTGCTTCAGTATGTGGATGATTTTTGTTGTGTGTACGGAACTCTGCAGTGATATGGAACATTTTTTCAGTAGACTGCGCCTGAGGGAATACTTCAATGATACAGAAGATTCAGAAAACACTCGGACTGAAGGAAAAGGGATCCCAACAACCAAGAAGAGGTCAAACTGGACACCTCCTCCTGGACGCAACCCTCATTTGGATAAATATATAGACTCATTCAGATATTTGATAAAATCCACCATCATAAACACCAACAGGAGACAAGCATCCAACATCAGTGCCCAGGAGAGAAAGGCTATACAGTCTCTGAAAACCAACAAAGAAATCATCATTAAACCTGCTGACAAGGGAGGTGCAATAGTCATGATGAACACATCAGACTATATGAAGGAAGCAAACAGACAACTTACGGACACATGCTACTACAGAAAACTGGAGTCGGACCCTACACAAGACTATTACCAGGAACTAAGCAAGTTGGTATCTTGTCTGTCTGACAAATCCATAAGAGCCGATGACCTGATACCAGAGAGTCCAAGAACAGGGACATTCTACATGCTTCCTAAAATCCACAAATCTGGAAATCCAGGGAGGCCAATTATTTCATGTGTGAACACCCTTACTGAGCAGGTATCTGGATGGGTAGAGGGCATTCTTAAACCCCTGGTAAAGGATACACCCAGCTACATTCAGGACACAACTGACCTACTGAATAAACTAGCGGCAATAGGTCCCCTACCAGAAGGAACCATCCTGGCCACCATGGATGTGGAATCTTTGTACTCTAATATCCCACACCAGGATGGATTAAATGCCTGCAAAGTCTTCATGGAAAACACCGAGAATGATGCGGATTCTGTGGTGAAACTCACAAAATTCATCCTCACCCACAATTACTTTGAATTTGACAAGATCTATTTACAGGAGACTGGCACAGCAATGGGAAGTAAAATGGCTCCACAGTATGCAAATTTTTTCATGGCCAAGCTTGAAAGCGACTTTCTGTCCTCATGTCCCATCAGGCCTCTGGCCTACCACCGCTACATTGATGACATTCTAATCATCTGGATGGAGTCTGAGCAACAGCTAAAGACGTTCCACGAACAGTTCAATCAATTTCATCCCACCATCAATTTAACACTCAACTACTCCAGCACTGAAATTAACTTTTTGGACACCATCATTAAGCTAAAGGACAATGAAATAGAGACATCCCTGTATCAGAAGCCAATCGACCGTCCAACATACCTTAAATGGGACAGTTTCCATCCAAAACACATAAAAAACTCAATGTAAGGTTCTTTGTCTCTGTTGACATGTTCCTTGAAACTCAGTTTTTCCGTCGCCATTTTGCTTTCTGTCTTTCTGCAGCTCTTGCCCTCAGTTAATATGGAGTTTCCAGTTTTCATGTTCCCGCCCTGATTCTTCCCTCTTGCTTCTTAAGCAGCCTCAGCTGAACAATCAGTGCTCCTGAAACAAGCCTCAGTCAGTCTGTGACCTGACTCCTGGTAACCTTGGACTTGTACTCCAGCTATTCCCTACTGAGGAACCTTGGAACACTTTTGGACTCTGGAAACCTGCTGTTTGGTGAATCCATGTTTGCAGAGGAATTACGGTACAGAGAAGAGATCCTGAACCTGCTTTGGAGATTTATTGTAGTGCTTGAAGTTACTCTGGCCTGCTGTGTCTCCTGTCGCTGTTCCTGCAAACTGTGTGAACTTTTCAGCATGCTTGTATGAAGTAATACAAGTCATTTCATTTCAACCTATGTCTCCTGTGTTTTCCTCGCACCCAAGCACAAGATGCTATAGGAACTGTACACTATACATGACACTCTATTATCTACAGCCAAGCCATCAGATACAATCGTATATGTTCCAACCCCATGGATAGAGATGAGCACCTTGGTCGCCTTAGAAAGACCTTTTTAAATCAGGGCTACTATCCAAGAACAATTGAAAACCAAATTACAAGAGCCACCAGAATATCAAGGAATCACCTGCTACATTACAAAACTAAAGACGAAAATAACCGGGTGCCTCTAGTGGTCACCTACAATCCAAATCTGGAGGTGCTAAGGGGAGCTGCATGGAAACTACAACCTCTACTACAAAAAGATGCCCCATTACAATCCATATTTCCAGACTCCCCTCTACTGTGTTTTAGGCAGCCCCCAAATCTAAGAAGCATCATTGTCAGAAGTTCCCTGTCCTCTCCAACAGCTGCAGGAACCTTTCCTTGCAACCAGAAGAAATGCAAAACCTGTCCATTTATAATGACCACGGACAAGATAAAGATCCCCAACTCCCATCGGGACTACAAGATACCAGGTACTTTCAGCTGCATCACATTTAATGTGGTGTACCTAATTATATGTACTAAATGTCCAACTGGGGGTCTGTATGTGGTAGAGACCGGGCAAAAACTGAGAACAAGGATGAATTCTCATCGCCACACAATAAGAGAAAAAAGAATGGATTTACCTGTGGCCAAACATTTTGGCATCCCTGGTCATAGTATGATGGATATGAAATTACTTGTACTGAAAGGTGACTTCACATCTCAGAGACATAGGAGAATTTGTGAATACAAATTGATGGTGACCTTTGACACTCTCAATGCTGGAATGAACCTGTCACATGGTTTTTGTAAAGCAGCTGAAATGCAGGCCAGTGTGCTCAGGACAAGCCTGCACTGCAGCAGCCAAAACCACCAACAGGTGGCAGCAAAAACATCCAAAGCTGTGTTAGGAATAATCAGTCATACAAGAACCAGAGGTCTCAGCAAGCCCGTGGTCAGAAACAAGCCAATAGGTCAAAACCAGATGGGAGCTGTCAGACTACTGCTGTGTAGCGCAACCTTCACCAGAGGGAGCTAGGGAGGGACGTGAGACTGAGTACACAGAGAAGCTATACAAATCAGAAGCACAGGCACCACCAAGAGGTGGGAGCGTGGTCAGGCAAGCCGAGTCAAAACCGTACAGAAGTACCAGAAGGAGCAGCAATACACATAGTCAGTATACCAAGCCGAGGATCAAATAGCCAGACAGAGAACGTAGCAGCTGAGACGGATACCAAGAGACGGGGTCAGAGTCAGTCCGGATCATACACGAGTAACCAAGTCAAAGGCAGGAGGATCACCAGGTAACAGGGGTCAGAGGCTCTAAACTGGAAGCTTGAACTATCACCAACACTGGTAAGCCGGCTGTGACGGACTGAAATAGCCCAGCCCGCTCCAGAAGGAGGCAGAGGAAATTAATCCCTGCATGACCAGTCCTGAGAGAGGACAGCAGCGCACAAATTCCGGACTGGACCATGACAGTTTTATGGCCTATTACATCAATTAAGGAATTTGCTTCAAAGACCCAGTGATAACATCACAAAACATTACCAGGCCCCAATCAGAGGGCAATAAAACTTTCACACTCCTTATCTATGAACTAGTCCAATATTTATTGCCACAACTGTTCATCCCTCTCCCATAATGACAGTTCTGCTTTACGTCACTTGTCTCATCTATTGCATTTTTTTTTTCTGTGTTGTGTACAAATATGTGATTCTTCAGATTTTGTATTAGTCCTTGCCTGATGAAGAGACCTGAGTAGTCTCGAAAGCTTGCAGTTTGTTACCATCTTTTCAGTTAGCCATTAAAATGTATCAACCACTGAGGACTCTCAATTCTAAATATTTTTCTATCTACTGGCTAACACGGTACAAAGATATACATCTTTACTGTATCAAAACGGACGGAGCAGGAAGCCATTGCTGCCACTGTTAGTCTTCTCAAGTACCTGGCAGATCTGAACTGTCGGGTTTCGGCCTTAAAACTTCAGTTCTGTCTTGGTCAAGTGATATTTTTGGGTCACTGTCTCCTTCAGGGTGTCAGACACTTCACAGAAGAAAGAAAAATAGCTGTCAGCTCCCTTTCTTTCCCAATAGATGAAACTGAACTCCAGCGTTTTTTTGGATTATGTACTTATTGTTGTCAGTGGATACTGGATGTATCCCGCATAATGCAACCCCTTTACAATGCCTTAAAAGATGGTATAATGAACTATAAGGAAAGATCACCGGTTTGTATGGAAAGCTTTTATCGTGGCTTTTTTTAATTAAAGCGGCTTATTGCTTCCGCCCCTGCCTTGGGCATCCCGTACTATACTCGACCATTCCATTTGTATGTGTCTGAGAATGAAGGACACGCAGCAGGGGTACTCACACAATCACATGGCAATAGGCAACGACCAGTGGGCTATTATTCGGCCTGCCTCGACCCCGTGGCACGAGTATTACCAAGTTGCATGAGAGCAGTTCACGCCACTCACTCGTTGCTTGACAAGACTGCAGATATAATTCTTGGACATGAAACGCACATTTTTGCCCAGCATGATATTGCAGCAATACTAACACTCCAACAGCCAAGACATTTGACTGTACAGCAATATTTACTGCTGCAGTGTTCACTCCTTTTTGCCTGACTATGTTAAGTTGTATCGCTGTACTACAATCAACCCCGCTACTTTACTGCCGGTCGCCAAGAAAGATGGCAGTGATGAGGATTATCTCCAACATGATTGCTCCCAACTTCTGACTGAAGAAACAGCTACTCCGCCAAATGTCAGTGAGAATCCACTTCCAAATCCCGATCTGGTGTTATACACGGATGGTTCAAGATATGCTGATGAGTTTAGAAGATTCCACACGGGATATGCTGTTACCACGGAGGACACTGTAGTGCACGCAGCTGCGCTCCCGCCATCACAGTCAGCACAAGAAGCAGAACTTCAGGCTCTGTCTACTGCATGTATTTTGGCCAAAGACAGGCGGGCTAATATATACACGGACTCACGGTATGCATTTCGTATTGTTCACGATTTTGGAGCTCTATAGGCCAAGCGAGGGTTTATTACTACTGCCGGAACCCCAGTGAAAAATGCTGAAGCCGTTAAAACCCTCATGGATTCAATCAAATTGCCTACTCAGATGGCCATTATCAAAGTTAAGGCGCACGGTCCTAGGAACAGTCCACAGACTATTGGCAACGCATTTGCGGATATGCAAGCAAAGGCCGCTGCTCTTCTGCCCGTTGAATTAATTATACCAACTATGGTGACCACATGTTCTCAGCGTAAACAGTTGCAAGAGATGCTGACTCTACAAGAACCTGATGATCTACGACAGACTGAGGTTTTCTGTCGGACCCCGCGAGACCGCTTAATGACGATGCAGAGAATGTCTCCAAAGGAAGAGGTGAAGCAGTGGAAAGCTGATGGAGCACGTATAGACAATGGTCTCTGGAAAAAGGACCAACGTGTGTCTCCCTAAGCGGATGTACCCTGCTATTGCCACGTGGGCACATGGACCTATACATTGAGAAAAAAAACAGACCCTAGCCCTGGTACAAAAATTCTACTGGGCTCCAGATTTCTACAGTCCTGACAGCACTCAACAGTGCATGTAATAACTGTCAGACCTGCTATCCCGGTCAACTTCAACGTGTACCTCCGAAATACCTTGTTAAACCCGACTATCCTTTCCAAAGGCTCCAGGTGGACCACATCACGTTGCCTAAGTCTGGAAGGTATGAATATTGTCTGGTGGTTGTCGACATGTTCTTCAGTTGGCCGGAAGCATTCCCTGTTACCAACATGACTGCAAAGACCACAGCAAAGAAACTGGTGATGGAAGTCATATGCAGATATGGAGTTCCAGAAGTCGTTGAAAGTGACCAAGGTCCTGCTTTTTCTTCTCATGTGTATCAGGAGGTTCTGACAATGCTTGGATCCACTGTAGCCCTCCATACTCTGTACTATCCACAATCCAGTGGGAAAGTTGAGAGGTTGAACGGCACACTGAAGGGACAATTGACCAAAATGATGCAGGAGACAACGGCTCTACGGCCAGAGCTCCTACCCATTGTAATATACCACATTCGCACTACCCCTATTGCAAAACATGGCCTGTCCCCTTATGAGATATTGTTTGGTGCCAGGCCCCCAGTTGCAAATTTTCTGTCTCAGCAGTTATCAGAAGAAGCTGACCGTTCTGTTCAATGTGTTATTCAGCTTAGTAAAAATCTTGCTAACACCTATGCTCTAGTTTCTTCTTCTCTTCCAGATTCAGCAGAAACTGACACTTGTTATAACTTGAAGTCTGGTGATTTTGTGGTCGTGAAAAGGCATGTCAGAAAACACGGACTAGAACCCTTGTATGACGGTCTCTATCAAGTCCTCCTCATAACCCTATGTCAGTGAAACTGGAAGGAAGACCGACTTGGATCCATGCATCACACTGCAAGCTGGTTAAACAAGCCAATAGCAAATAAAGGGGATATAATGTTTTGGTTTTTCGCATTTTCTATGTTATTATTGGTAACCGCATGGGACAGCCTAAATTCCCCAACGTCCTTGAATAATAAGTTTATACAATATTATGAAAAATTACTGAGAGATTTGTTGGACAATTCCCAGTCTCTAGCAGATATTTTTTCCTTTCTTAATCCAGCCAATTGGTTCAAAGGAATTGGGGGCTGGATAGCTGGAATCTTGCAAAGTTTGTTACACATCGCTGCTTTTATCCTTGTTGTATATGTAATACTACAACTTGTTCTTTGGTGTATTTCTGTATGTATTAGGAAATTCTGCACTAGGACAAAGGCGTTGTCACCCCTGCTCTTCTCTACACCGATTTTAAGAAGTTATCTGATGAAGATGTTGAAGCCAAGCGTATGGCTACCTTCAAAAGATCACCACCACCGTTATGAAAAATTGTTATTCGTAAATTGTAGCATACAGGGGGATGGGTACGCCGCAACAGACATTGCTGGTAACATGGCATCAGACATGTGAAGACCAGTACCCCTCGAGTTTATAGCTTGGGACAGTACCTCTGATGCTGGACATAAGTTAACAAAATTTATCTAGGGGGGATTGTGAAGGACCAAATTCTTGTGACTATCTTGTGGTTTACGAGATAAATTCTGTTACTTAACTAGGCTATAGCTCAAGACTGTTATAAAGCCAAATTGTTCTTCTGTAACTAGAGTAAAGTTCACGGTTGTAATAAAACCAGATTGTTCTAGTTTGGACAAGATATGAGACCTTGGGGTGTATCATTGTATAATACTCTGATGAATGAATGTACTATTGTACTTCTTTCTATGTCATGTAGACACGGCCATATATGTAGCTTCCGGTCTTTCTGTGTTTTCATTGGTTGAAGCACAACTTGCTAAATATTATAAAAGAGATGATGTAATAAATGGGATTAGGAATCTGCCTTGATCCTCCCAAACAGAGACACGTCGTCTCCGTCTGGTCATTTTCAGTTGCTAGCAAAGTCCTGTGGATTAATTTGGAAATCACTTGGTCAACCGTGAAGGGTCACTTCAGATCCTCCCTCAACAATATCAAGCCCACAGATTAGTAATGGAGAGCCGTTTATAAGAAACCTATCCATTACTAATCCAATAGTTATATGGTAAATAAGCACACAGCCAAAATAAAGTCCTTTATTTGAAATAAAAACAGAACACACTTTTACATTTTTATTTAAAAATAACAAACACAGTTATACTCACCTAATGCCTAATTCTATTAAAGCACTTGTCTCCTGTAATAAAACAAAAATAAAAAACAACAATATCCCAGCAAAGCACCAGAATTGGCGCATCTAATAGATGTACCTCCTTCTGGGTGGCTGCGGGCTGCTATTTTTAGGTTGGGGAGGATGATCTTACCGCCGATCAGAAGCAGTGTTTGCCGCACTTTCATTCACATGACAGCGTGGCAAACACTGGATGTTCGGGCCCCCCATTCAAATGAATGGGGTCTGGGTTCAGGTCTGGGTACAGTTCTGGTACGCAATCCCCAACTTTTTTAACTGTTTAGCCGAACCCACTGGACCTGAACATCCAGGTGTCCGCCTATCTCTAGTTAAGACAGACGTATGCTTCCTGGCTTGAAAGGCACAAACTGTGCATGTCCGGAACTTTAGAGGATAGTTTCCGGTCATGTGCAGTGCGCGCCTCTGAAGCTGGGAAGCATACACCTGGCTTCAATGACGCAGTAACGCTGCTGGAAAGAAAAGCGAGCATGTGCGAGATTTGCATGAATTGCAATCACTCCGCTCATCCAAATTGTGTTATCACGCCCACAGGGGCGTGATAACATGGAAAGAGGGCTGACTAGTCTGGGGCACCTACTCGACTAGTCAAAGCCCTCATTAGCATAGGAAATGGGGATGATATAGATTTTGTTTACCTTGTTTTCTCTCAATAAGGTTATACAGGGCTGATTAGGCATGGCATTTGCTCATACATAGGTGAATGCTGCTGGGTTGCAAGGCATGGGGGACCGGATAGGTTACCTTTAAATTGCACATTGGGGTCAGAAAGTGACTGAAACTGCAATTTTATTAACTCAAGGTAACCACTAACGTATATAGAAATATTTTTTTTCCATGTCAAACAAGTTAATGGTCTTTGAAGGGTTATTTCCAACATTTAAAGTTATCTCCTCTCCACAAGATAAGCACTAAGTAGCTGATCTGTGAGGGATAATTGCTGAGACCCCCTACGATCCCGGAAAAGGGGTTTTAAAATGTCCATCAGTCACCTCTTTACTCATTCTTTATTGGGCTGAACGCTGTACTCTGCTGTCACCAGCAGTCTCATAGAGAATGAATGTATCAGTGTGCATGCCCAGCCATGGCTCAAATGCACCGGGAAATACCAAAGAGCACATATGACCCTGAAGTAGTTGGCGCATGCGCACGACAGAGCTTTGCTCTGGGCAGATAGAAGTACACCTGTGCAGGAGCAAGATGGAGGTCACTTTGTTGATGTAGGATGTGTCACTTATATGAAGCAGGGAAGGAGGACTGTGATTGCAAGGAGAGAGAAGATGCTGAATCAAGATCGGGACGCCCATTGGACTGAACTACCCCAACTGTGAGTATAATAAAGGCTAATTTCTGGGATCTACTGACTGGATTAGGGACTTTTTTTTACAGCATTCCAGTATGTTGTAGAAAAGTCTCTAATAGTGGTGGACGTATGTTATAAGGTAAAAACCTGGTGATAGGTTCCCTTTAAAACTTTCTCAGTATTGGTGACGGTGTCAGCGGTCAGACACTTACCAATCAGAAAATGATCACCTATCCTGTGGACAGGAGATAACTTTAAACGTTGGGAATATCACTTTAACTGCGCAATTTATACTGAAGAGGTGCTGAAAATTAAATTATTAGTGTGAGTGGAATCAAACTCCGAGTTGTGCTGTTATTAATCATGTCAGGAACGACCAAAACCAAAGTGTCCAAACGACTCTACCAACATAATAAGCATGCCATCAATAGCCATGGATATTCCCGCAGAATGAAGAAATCAATCACGATGCTGCTGGGAGGATGTGCAATCTAATTAATGAATAGGATAAAATGCTGGAGAATAATAAGTACTCGAGTGACAATGGAAAAGCTGATGTTTATTTATGCGTCCACGTGGAAAGCCTTAACACTGTACGGTCTACGGCTTGGTGCCTTCTTTCATTGCATTGATGTTGTCAGCCGCTTTTTCACGAGACACATTTATCATAGCGGTGCAGACGGTGGAGAACGGCACCATTGACTTACACACTGTTATTGATGAAGAGTGATGCCGCGTTCATTGTATCCTCATGTGCAGCCTTTACCTTTCAGCAATTCCAAGGCAGCATATTGTATGATCATAAAATTAAGTACCGGCATGAAATTATACCAGGAGTAATAATTGTTGATTTTGTAAACACTTGCCAGATCATCCCTCAATGCCATTTCTTTATTCTTCACACTTCTACTATATAATTGTCTTATCCCGTCTGTCTGTCTGTCTGTCTGTCTGTCCAGGAAATCCCGCGTCGCTGATTGGTCCGGCAGCGGCCAATCAGCGACGCAGGGCTAACTCTGCCCATGTGGTCATGTGACTCACCAACTGCCCATGATGTACTGAACATGTTTTGTCAGTTCTGTCTGTCTGTAACGAAATCCCGCGTTGCTGATTGGTTGCGACCTCTCTGCTCAGCTGCCTCCGGATTGGATGTGTTTGTTGCTGAGGCAGTGGTGCGAGCACGCCCCTTGGATACCCGACCGTGGCCTTAGCAACGTCACAGGGACGGTCACAGAACCTGTGTTAGAGCAGTTCTATGGGAATAACATGTAATGATGATGTAGATATTCTACCCGGAGAATCCTGTGTATTCATTGCATTATTCTTACATCTTCATAAATAACTACATACATATTCTAGAATGCCCGATGCCACAGGCGCAGTCCGGCCGTGAATTGGCGCAGGATTTGAACCAAGAACGCCACCGCTATCGTCAGGAGATCAGTGGCGCTAGCCGATCCCTCAACATTATGGAGGTCAGCGGCGACACAGCCGGGAGATGACCCGCGCTAGCGGAAGTACCCTGACCGGTGGCCTCCACGTAAACCCCAGCAGCAGCCTCCACGCAGACCCCACCAGCAGCAGCCTCTATATACCCCAGCAGCAGCCTCTATATACACCTCTGCAGCAGCAGCCTCTATATACACCCCAGCAACAGCAGCCTCTATATACCCCAGCAGCAGCCTCTATATACACCTCTGCAGCAGCCTCTATATACACCCCTGCAGCAGCCTCTATATACACCCCAGCAACAGCAGCCTCTATATACCCCAGCAGCAGCCTCTATATACACCCCTGCAGCAGCAGCCTCTATATACCCCAGCAGCAGCCTCTATATACCCCAGCAGCAGCCTCTATATACACCCCAGCAGCAACCTCTATATGCACCCCAGCAGCCTCTATATACACCCAGCAGCAGCATCTATATACACCCCAGCAGCATCTATACACACCCCAGCAGCAGCCTCTATATACACCACAGCAGCCTCTATATACCCCAGCAGCAGCCTCTATATACACCCCTGCAGCAGCAGCCTCCACATATACCCCAGCAACAGCAGCCTCTATATACCAGCAGCAGCCTCTATATACACCCAGCAGCAGCCTCTATATACCCACACCTCATACCCAGCAGCAGCTCATATAACCCCAGCAACGCAGCCTCTATATACCCAGCAGCAGCCTCTATATACACCCCTCAGCAGCAGCCTCTATATACCCCAGCACAGCAGCCTCTATATACCCCAGCAGCAGCCTCTATATAACACCCAGCAGCAGCCTCTATATACACCCCAGCAGCCTCTATATACACCCCAGCAGCAGCCTCTATATACACCCCAGCAGCACTCTATAACACCCCAGCAGCAGCCTCTATATACACCACAGCAGCCTCTATATACACCCCAGCACAGCCTCTATATACCCCAGCAGCAGCCTCTATATACCCCAGCAGCCTCTATATACACCCCAGCAGCAGCAGCCTACTACAAATATACCCCCAGCAGCAGCCTCTATATACACCCAAGCAGCCTCTATATACACCCCAGCAGCCTCTATACACCAGCAGCCTCTATATAACCCAGCAGCTCTATACCCCCACAGCAGCTCTATATACACCACAGCGCCTCTATATACACCCCAGCGCTCTATATACCCAGACAGCTAAAAACCAGCACCTCTATACACATCCCAGCAGCAGCACTCTATATACACCCCAGCAGCAGCCTCTATATACATCCCAGCAGCCTCTATATACACCCCAGCAGCCTATCGTTAAACACCCCAGCAGCCTCATATACACCCCAGCAGCAGCAGCCTCTATATACACCCCAGCAGCCTCTATATACACCCCAGCAGCCTCTATATACACCGCAGCAGCCTCTATATACACCCCAGCAGCCTCTATAACACCCAGCAGCTCATATCACCCAGCAGCCTCTATAATACACCCCAGCAGCAGCCTCTATATACAGTTAGGTCCATAAATATTTGGACAGAGACAACATTTATCTAATTTTGGTTCTAGACATTACCACAATGAATTTGAAACAAAACAAATCAGATGCAGTTGAAGTTCAGACTTTCAGCTTTCATTTGAGGGTATCCACATTAAAATTGGATGAAGGGTTTAGGAGTTTCAGCTCCTTAACATGTGCCACCCTGTTTTTAAAGGGACCAAAAGTAATTGGACAATTGACTCCAAGGCTATTTCATGGACAGGTGTGGGCAATCCCTTCATTATATCATTCTCAATTAAGCAGATAAAAGGGCTGGTGTTGATTTGAGGTGTGGTGTTTGCATTTGGAAGGTTTAGCTGTGAAGGAAACATGCGGTCAAAGGAGCTCTCCATGCAGGTGAAACAAGCTATCCTTAAGCTGCAAAAAACAGAAAAAACCCATCCGAGAAATTGCTACAACTTTAGGAGTGGCAAAATCTACAGTTTGGTACATTCTGAGAAAGAAAGAAAGCACTGGTGAACTCATCAATGCAAAAAGACCTGGGCGCCCACGGAAGACAACAGTGGTAGATGATCGCAGAATACTCTCCATGGTGAAGAGAAACCCCTTCACAACAGCCAACCAAGTGAAGAACACTCTCCAGGAGGTAGGCGTATCAATATCCAAATCTACCATAAAGAGAAGACTGCATGAAATTAAATACAGAGGGTTCACTGCATGGTGCAAGCCACTCATAAGAATCAAGAATAAAAAGGCTAGGCTGGACTTTGCTAAAAAACATCTAAAAAAGCCAGCACCGTTCTGGAAGAACATTCTTTGGACAGATGAAACCAAGATCAACCTCTACTAGAATGATGGAAAGAGAAAAGTATGGCGAAGGCGTGGTACAGCTCATGATCCAAAGCATACCACATCATCTGTAAAACATGGCGGAAGCAGTGTGATGGCTTGGGCATGCATGGCTGCCAGTGGCACTGGGTCACTAGTGTTTATTGATGATGTGACACAGGACAGAAGCAGCCGAATGAATTCTGAGGTCTTCAGAGCCATACTGTGTGCTCAGATCCAGCCAAATGCAGCCAAACTGATTGGTCGTCGTTTCATACTACAGATGGACAATGACCCAAAACATAAAGCCAAAGCAACCCAGGAGTTTATTAAAGCAAAGAAGTGGAATATTCTTGAATGGCCAAGTCAGTCACCTGATCTCAACCCAATTGAACATGCATTTCACTTGTTAAAGACTAAACTTCAGACAGAAAGGCCACAAACAAACAACAACTGAAAACCACCGCGGTGAAGGCCTGGCAGAGCATCAAAAAGAAGGAAACACAGCGTCTGGTGATGTCCATGAGTCCAAGACTTCAGGCAGTCATTGCTAACAAAGGGTTTTCAACCAAGTACTAGAAATGAACATTTTATTTACAATTATTTAATCTGTCCAATTACTTTTGGTCCCTTTAAAAACAGGGTAGCACATGTTAAGGAGCTGAAACTCCTAAACCCTTCATCCAATTTTAATGTGGATACCCTCAAATGAAAGCTGAAAGTCTGAACTTCAACTGCATCTGATTTGTTTTGTTTAAAATTCATTGTGGTAATGTCTAGAACCAAAATTAGATAAATGTTGTCTCTGTCCAAATATTTATGGACCTAACTGTACATCCCAGCAGCCTCTATATACACCCCAGCAGCCTCTATATACACCGCAGCAGCCTCTATATACACCCTAGCAGCCTCTATACACACCCACCAGCAGCCTCTATATACACCCAGCAGCCCTCTATATACACCCCAGCAGCAGCCTCTATATACACCCCAGCACCTCTATATACACCCCAGCAGCCTCTATATACACCCCAGCAGCCTCTATATACACCCTAGCAGCCTCTATACACACCCACAGCAGCAGCCTCTATATACCCCACCACACCAATCACCAGCAGCAGCCTCTATATACACCCAGCAGCCTCATAACAGCAGCAGCCTCTATATACACCCCAGCAGCAGCCTCTATAACACCGCAGCAGCCTCTATATACACCCCAGCAGCATCTATATATACACCCAGCATGCAGCAGCCCTATATACACCGCAGCAGCCTCTATATACACCCCAGCAGCACTCTATATACACCACAGCATCCTCTATATACACCCCTGCAGCAGCAGCCTCTATATACACCCCAGCAGCCTCTATATACAGCCCAGCAGCAGCCTCTATATACACCCCAGCAGCAGCATCTATATACACCACAGCAGCCTCTATATACACCCCAGCAGCAGCAGCCTCTATATACACCCCAGCAGCCTCTATATACAGCCCAGCAGCCTCTATATACACCCCAGCAGCAGCCTCTATATACACCCCAGCAGCCTCTATATACAGCCCAGCAGCCTCTATATACACCCCTGCAGCAGCAGCCTCTATATACACCCCAGCAGCCTCTATATACACCCCTGCAGCAGCAGCCTCTATATACACCCCAGCAGCAGCCTCTATATACACCCCAGCAGCAGCATCTATATACACCACAGCAGCCTCTATATACACCCCAGCAGCAGCAGCCTCTATATACACCCCAGCAGCCTCTATATACAGCCCAGCAGCCTCTATATACACCCCAGCAACCTCTATAAACACCCCAGCAGCAGCCTCTATATACACCCCAGCAGCCTCTATATATTCTCCAGCAGCCTCTATATACACCCCAGCAGCAGCAGCCTCTATATACACCCCAGCAGCAGCCTCTATATACACCCCTGCAGCAGCAGCCTCTATATACACCCCTGCAGCAGCAGCCTCTATATACACCCCAGCAGCAGCCTCTATATACACCCCTGCAGCAGCATATAAGACATATTTTCAGTTGTTTCACACTTCTTTGTAAAGTGTAATGCATAATTCCACATGTGTTAATTCATAGTTTTGATGCCTTCAGTGTGATTCTACAATTTTCATAGCCATGAAAATACAGAAAAATCATTGAATGAGAAGGAGCGTCCAAACTTTTGGTCTGTACTGTATATCACAAAAATTGTGATATTTTGCTGACATCTCGCTGCTTTTGCAAACCATATATTTTTAAATGTCTTTGGCTTATCTTGATTTTAGTTTTCATTCTGCACTAATAACATTTTAATTATTGATTAGTTTTCTATATTCATTAATTTATTTAGATTTCTTCAAATTTTTGTGTCCTTAATTGGTATACTTTGGTAGATTTTGGGGAGTTACTTCTTCTTTGCATAGGTTAATATACTTTGATAGAATTGCTAGCAGGGATCTCACCAAGGTCACCGCAGTTCAGCCCGGCTGGGAACAGAGCCTCAATGACCAGATGTAGCCTCAATGATGTCACCACCGGTCACTGAGACCGCGCTTGCAGCCGCTCAGTCACCAGTGGTTCTCAGCCTGGACGGTCGCATCTTGGCACCGTCCAGGTTGAAAACTGTTTATCCCCCAGACATGAATTACAGCGTGGGACAGAGCGACAGAGAGATATGGTATAATGTTGTTTTTTTATTTTAGCTCTATTACAGGAGATCAAGAACTTCGGTGGAATTAGACGAGGTTGTACGTATAGTTTAATTAAGATTATTAAAGGAGTCTGTGTCATTCTTTCAATTAAAGGACTTTTTTTCTGGGTGTCTGTGTTTTCTTACAATGTGACTATGGGGTTTGTAATGGAGGTGTTGTATTGATGCCTCTCCATTACTAACCTCAGGACTTGAAGTCACCTGACAATACAAAGGTGACATCAACCCCCCAACTATCACCTCTCTTGGCAACACTACAGTGAAAGTGGGAAGAGCTGGGCTAAGCGCCAGAATTAGTGCATCTAATAATGTGGCTTTTCTGGGCAGCTTCGGGCTGCTATTTTTAGGCTGGGGGGGGCAATGTCCATGGCCCCTTACCAGCCTGAGAATACCAGCCCTCAGCTGTCTGCTTTAGCAAGGCTGGTTGTCAAAAATGTGGGGGAACCCAAGCCGTTTTTTTTAATTATTTATTTAAATAATTTAAAAAAAACAGGGTGGGGACCCTCTATTCTTGATAACTACCCTTGCTGAAGCTGATAGCTAAGGGTTGCAGCCCCCAGCTGTGAGTTTTGCCTGGCTGGTCATAGAAAATACAGGGGAACCCACGCTGTTTTTTAAAAAAATTATTTATTTACAGCGCAGGAGCGGCTGATGAATACTCCCATCCACCGATCCTGCTCTCACTGTTATTAGCGGCTGCAAGTGTCAGATGATGGGAGCAGTAGTCCCTTCAGCTGACACCAGCTGACTTTATACTTCCGATCCCAGCTGAGTGCTTACGCTGTCTTTTGACAGCGTGGGATGTTATGTTACGGTAGCTGAGGAGTGCAGGTAAAAAAGGAAATACACCAGAGCAGTTGGAATCTATGAGATTGCAGTACCCTGACTAACCACCGCAACTAGAGGCAGCCGTGGAGCGTTCCTACGATGGTCCTAGACGCCTCGTCACAGCCTGAGAAACTAACTACACCTAAAGACAGAAACAGGAAAGCTATCTGCCCCGGAGCAGAACCCCAAAGATAATAGAAAGCCCCCAAACATGTAATGGCGGTTAGACAAGAGGAAATACTGACACAGAAAGAAAATAGTATGAGCAAACGCTGGGGCCCAAACTATCTAAATAGAAAAGGATAGGAAGGGTACTTACTGCAATCCCAGAAAACCCTGAAAAACACCAACTTACTAATTTCAAAATCACCTGAGATCACACGACCTCTACCACCTAAATTAGTTCTCTGGTGTAACAAAAACAGCAGCCACTGAAAAAACTGCAAAAAGCAAAAGTACAAAACACAGTGGCTGGACCAAACTGAGAGGGCAAAAGCCCCCGGAGGGGACCCAGAAGGCCCCCACAGAAGTGCAGGACAAAATGCAAAAATATAGCAAAAACACAAAATAAGAAATTGTCTTATCTGATAGCAGGAGATGCAGACAAGACACAGCAGGCTACAAGGGAAACTGGAAAGAAGGATTCAGACCAGAACAATTGGTCACCGGCAACCCTGATGGGAAAATGATTCCCTTAAATAAGACCAATCAGTAACACCTGATTCCCAATCCTCACTAGTACCGCTTGTAACCACCAGAGGGAGCCTCTGCTCAGAACTCATCTCAAACCCATTCACAACAGTACCCCCCCCTTGAGGAGGGTCACTGTCATGTGTGCATTGCCACGAAGATCGTCGCGGTTGCACATTCTGACTTCTCATAGCTGAGTTGCTGTTTCTTTGTGTTTGGCAGTTAGGGAGTTAATTCTGTCTGTGCTCAGTTCTGGGACTGGGTGCAGTTTCTCCCGGCTGCAATTAATTATTTGTTGATTGGTTTCCTTTAAATCTCTGGTTGTCTGTGTTGGGAGTTGCCAGTGAAATTCTTCATGCAGACCACAGATAGGATTGTATCTGTATAGACTTAAGTTAAAGAGCTCCTTAGTTGTTTTAAGCTCACCTTGCTTAGAGTTTAATATCCCAGATCATTTATGTTCCTTCTGTGTTTGAGTGTGTATGCAAGTCTGTGTTTTCTCCAGTCTGTCTAATATGTCTAATCTGTGTATTTAGCAGAGATCAGCCCATATTCCTTTGGTGGTAATCAGTATCCTTCTTAGGACTGATTACAGGGTTCAGGGACTGATAGGAGACAGGGTTAGGCTGGAGACTTGGACCTCTGAACCTTTATCAGTACCTCCAAGGTGAGGGATTAGTTAGGACCCCAGTTTAGGGTCAGGTTAGACCCCCGGTCCTCCTCTTTCCTGTGACAGTGTATCAAGTCCTCAAGATTAACCCTGAGTTCAACGGATATCGTGTCAGGTAAATCTATTCTATATTTACATGCTGATGTTGCTAATCTATATGTTGTATAGAGTGTTGTTCTTTTAAGAATAGTTTACTGACATCGTACACATATCATAAGACCGCGTGACATTTTCACTGGCCCATAAAATTATTCCCAGTTGCCATGGATCCAGTAGCCCAGCTGGCTCTGCAGTTGCAGGGATTATCCATGGAGCTGACGGACATTAAGTCCAAAGTTTTGTCTCCCTCGGAGCAAACCAGATTTGAACCTAAAGTAGCTCTCCCGGACAGGTTCACTGGTGGGCGAGACAAATTTTTTACCTTCAGGGAAGCATGTAAATTGTATTTTCGGCTTCGGCCTCGATCATCAGGGAGTGAAGAGCAGAGAGTGGGAATTGTTATCTCGCTCCTACAAGGGGACCCTCAATCCTGGGCCTTCTCCCTTCCTCCGGGATCCCCGGCTCTACAGTCAGTAGATCGATTTTTTACTGCCCTGGGTTTGGTATATGATGACCCAGATCGGGTCTCTCTTGCTGAGACAAAATTACGTAAGATACAGCAGGGAGATCGTCCGGCGGAGGAATTTGCTTCTGAGTTTCGTAGATGGGCCACAGATACTCAGTGGAATGACCCAGCTCTTAGAAGCCAGTTTTGTCATGGGCTTTCTGACAAATTAAAGGACGTTTTGGCTCAGTATGATTCTCCTCCATCACTGGAGGCTGCTATGGCCCTAGCTATCCGTACTGATAGACGGCTCCGGGAGAGGTGCGAGGTAACTCCGCCCCCTGTTGTTACTCCACCTACTACTAAAGTCCCTTATGTTGAGGTTCCCCTTGTCTGTTCGGAGGAGCCTATGCAGTTGGGAGGGACATCATTTCGTAGGAGGGGATTGGCGGTACGCCGCAGGACTAGAAGGTGTTTCTTCTGCGGGAAAGAGGGACATTTTGTTGGGGGATGTCCATCCCGTGCCTTGTTGAGCAAAAAGTCGCCGGAAAACTGTTAATCCCAGGTTGTGTGGTGGACGACAACCTGGGAGTATGTATTTCGTCCGCTAGTTCTTCTCAGTTCCTTGTACCAGTGGAGGTGGTGGTTGGTACGAGAGTGGAGAGATTTTCTGTTCTTCTTGATAGTGGGTCCGGGGCTAATCTGGTTGACGCTCAGTTTGCTCAGGCTCAAGGTATGCATCTGAGTGTATTGGTCAAACCGATCCCTATATTCTCCATTGACGCCAGGCCTCTCGGCCAAGGTAGCTTTGTTCATGAGGTTCATAACATTGACCTTCGGGTAGGGGCAATACATAGGGAACTATTATCTTGTTATGTGTTGGAGGGTCTACCTACTCCTATTGTGTTGGGACTTCCTTGGTTGGTTAAACATAACCCTGTGATTAATTGGCAGTCCAGAGATATAAGCCAATGGGGGGAGTTTTGCAAAAGTAACTGCATGAACACAGTCATCAGTGCGGTCGTGCCTAGTACTTTGCCTCCTTTTTTGGAGGACTTTGGGGATGTGTTCTCTGAGGAGGGGTGTCAGGAGTTGCCTCCTCATCGCGTGTATGACTGCTCTATTAATTTACTTCCTGATGCTAAGTTACCTAAAGCTAGGTTATATAACCTTTCTGGTCCTGAGAGGCAGGCTATGAAAGATTATATTTCGGAGAGTCTGGCCAAAGGGCATATTAGACCTTCATCTTCCCCAGTGGCCGCGGGGTTCTTCTTTGTGAAGAAAAAAGATGGAGGCCTACGCCCTTGCTTGGATTTCCGCGAACTTAATCGGATTACTGTTCGAGATCCGTATCCACTCCCTCTGATTCCTGATCTCTTCAATCAAATTGTTGGCGCCAAATGGTTCTCTAAATTGGATCTCAGGGGGGCGTATAATCTGATTAGGATAAAAGAGGGGGATGAGTGGAAAACGGCGTTTAACACGCCGGAGGGACATTATGAGAACCTTGTCATGCCTTTTGGTCTGACTACTGCACCAGCAGTGTTCCAACATTTTGTTAATGACATTTTTCGTCATCTGGTGGGGCTGTTTGTGGTCGTATATTTGGATGACATTTTAATTTACTCACCAGATCTTGGGTCTCACCAGGAGCATGTGAGACAGGTGTTGCAGATCTTGCGAGACAATAAACTATACGCCAAACTGGAAAAGTGTGTATTCGCCGTACAGGAACTTCAGTTTTTGGGTTTCTTGGTGTCAGCCTCCGGTTTCCGTATGGACCCTGAAAAGGTGAGAGCAGTGCTTGAATGGGATCAGCCAGAGGATCTTAAGGCTCTGCAGCGTTTTCTGGGGTTTGCTAACTACTACCGGAAATTTATTTGTAATTTCTCATCTGTTGTCAAACCTCTCACTGACATGACAAGAAAAGGGACGGATTTTTCTAAATGGTCGGACAAAGCTTGCCAAGCTTTTTCCTCTTTGAAAAAATGTTTTGCTTCGGCACCCGTTCTCATCCAACCAGATGCATCACAGCCGTTCGTTGTGGAGGTGGACGCGTCTGACGTAGGGGTGGGTGCAATATTGTCCCAGGGTCCGTCCCCTGGTAAATGGCATCCGTGCGCTTTCTTTTCTAAAAAATTGTCGTCCGCCGAAAGGAATTATGATATCGGCAATAGGGAACTTTTGGCCATTAAGTTGGCTTTTGAAGAATGGCGTCACTTTTTGGAGGGGGCAGTCCACCCGGTCACCGTCATTACTGATCACAAGAACCTGCTGTATTTGGAATCTGCTAAGCGTCTGAATTCCAGACAAGCTCGATGGTCGTTGTTTTTTACCAGGTTTAATTTTGTTGTCACTTATCGCCCTGGATCTAAGAATGTTAAGGCGGATGCCTTGTCTCGCAGTTTCCCAGGGGCCGGGAAAATGGATGACCCGATTCCTATCCTTCAGGAGGGGGTGGTAGTGTCGGCTGTATGTTCTGAGCTTGAGGAGGAGGTGTTAGAGGCTCAGGGGGACGCCCCTGCAGGACCTCCAGGGAGACTGTTTGTCCCAAATCAGTTGAGACAAAAGGTTATTGAGGCACATCATAATTCTGCTTTAGCAGGACATCCAGGGAGTAAGGCTACTTTAGATCTCCTTTCTCGCCGGTTTTGGTGGCCTAACGTTAATAAAGATGTTTTAACTTTTGTCGCGTCCTGTGGGGTTTGTGCTCGCTCTAAGACCCCTCATACCCGTCCGTCTGGGACCCTCTTACCCTTGAAACTTCCGGAGCGTCCATGGACTCATTTGTCTATGGACTTCATCACGGACCTTCCTCAGTCGTCAGGGAAGACTGTCATACTGGTGGTTGTTGACAGGTTCAGTAAGATGGCACATTTCATTGCTCTTCCTGCCCTCCCTAATGCTAAAACTCTGGCGCAGGTGTTCATTGGGGAGATTGTGAGACTTCATGGGTTGCCTTCTGATGTGGTGTCAGATAGGGGGTCTCAGTTTGTGTCCAAGTTTTGGAGGGCATTTTGTTTACGTCGGGGGATGCAATTGTCATTTTCCTCGGCTTTTCATCCGCAGACCAATGGTCAGACAGAGCGTCTGAATCAAAGCCTAGAGACTTATCTTCGGTGTTTTGTCTCAGAGAACCAGGAGGACTGGTCTTCTTTCCTGCCTCTGGCAGAGTTCGCTCTTAACAACAGGCGGAGCGAGTCCACTGGTAAGTCCCCGTTTTTTGGGGCATATGGTTTTCATCCCCAGTTTTGTACATTCAATGGGGGGGTCCCTTCTGGGGTTCCTGAGGAGGAGCGTTTCTCGTCGTCACTTGCTTCAGTGTGGAGAGGTGTATTGAATAATCTGAGTGCTATGGGGAACCGTTATAAACGTATGGCTGATAGGAGGAGAGTTTCTGGTCCAGATCTTAATGTGAACGATCTGGTATGGTTGTCTACCAGGAATATAAAACTTAAAGTTCCCTCCTGGAAGCTGGGCCCCAGATTCATCGGGCCGTACAGGATCAGTTCCATAATTAATCCTGTGGCATTTCGTCTGGACCTCCCTCCTACGTTTAAAATCCACAATGTGTTCCACAAGTCATTACTTAAGAGGTACGTGGCACCAGTCATACCATCACCTCTACCTCCTCCTCCAGTGGTGGTCAATGGTAACTTGGAGTTTCAAGTGTCAAAGATCATTGACTCACGTCTGAATCGCCGGTCCCTTCAGTACTTGGTGCATTGGAAGGGGTATGGTCCAGAGGAGAGGACGTGGGTTCCTGCGTCTGACATTAACGCAGATCGTTTGGTGCGGACCTTCCACAGAACTCACCCGGGCAAACCTGGCCCTGAGGGTCCGGAGGCCCCTCGTAGAAGGGGGGGTACTGTCATGTGTGCATTGCCACGAAGATCGTCGCGGTTGCACATTCTGACTTCTCATAGCTGAGTTGCTGTTTCTTTGTGTTTGGCAGTTAGGGAGTTAATTCTGTCTGTGCTCAGTTCTGGGACTGGGTGCAGTTTCTCCCGGCTGCAATTAATTATTTGTTGATTGGTTTCCTTTAAATCTCTGGTTGTCTGTGTTGGGAGTTGCCAGTGAAATTCTTCATGCAGACCACAGATAGGATTGTATCTGTATAGACTTAAGTTAAAGAGCTCCTTAGTTGTTTTAAGCTCACCTTGCTTAGAGTTTAATATCCCAGATCATTTATGTTCCTTCTGTGTTTGAGTGTGTATGCAAGTCTGTGTTTTCTCCAGTCTGTCTAATATGTCTAATCTGTGTATTTAGCAGAGATCAGCCCATATTCCTTTGGTGGTAATCAGTATCCTTCTTAGGACTGATTACAGGGTTCAGGGACTGATAGGAGACAGGGTTAGGCTGGAGACTTGGACCTCTGAACCATTATCAGTACCTCCAAGGTGAGGGATTAGTTAGGACCCCAGTTTAGGGTCAGGTTAGACCCCCGGTCCTCCTCTTTCCTGTGACAGTGTATCAAGTCCTCAAGATTAACCCTGAGTTCAACGGATATCGTGTCAGGTAAATCTATTCTATATTTACATGCTGATGTTGCTAATCTATATGTTGTATAGAGTGTTGTTCTTTTAAGAATAGTTTACTGACATCGTACACATATCATAAGACCGCGTTGACAGTCACCCGAACCCTCATTTGATGCAAAACCAGGTCGGTCCAGGATGAGTTCTATGATACGCACGGATAAGTCTCCTAGCATGGATGTCCGAAGCAAACACCCAAGAATTATCTTCCTGACCATAACCTCTCCATTTAACCAAATACTGGAGTCTTCGTCTAGAAAAACGAGAATCCAATATTTTCTCAACACATACTCCAGATTGCCCTCAACCAAAACAGGGTCAGGAGGCACAGCAGCAGGAACCACTGGCTCAACAAACCTCTTCAACAAGGACTTGTGGAACACGTTATGGATCTTAAATGTCCCTGGAAGAAGCAAACGAAAAGAAACAGGATTAATAATCTCCATGATCTTATAAGGTCCAATGAACCTAGGCTTAAATTTAGGAGATGCTACTCTCATAGGAATATTCTTTGAGGACAACCAGACCAAGTCCCCCACTTTAAACCGAGGACCATCAGTCCTATGCCGGTTAGCAAACCGCTGGGCCTTCTCCTGAGAGAGGGACAACCTCTCCACTACCTGGTCCCAAATCTGCTGCATACGCTCAACAACAGAGTCAACACCTGGACAGACAGAAGCCTCCGTCTGTCCTGAAGAAAATCGAGGGTGAAACCCAGAATTACAGAAAAACGGAGACATCAAAGTGGCAGAGCTAGCCCTATTATTAAGAGCAAACTCAGCCAAAGGCAAAAAAGAGACCCAGTCATCCTGATCAGCAGACACAAAGCATCTTAGATAAGTCTCCAATGTCTGGTTTGTTCTCTCAGTTTGACCATTGGTCTGAGGATGAAATGCCGAGGAGAAAGACAATTGAACACCCAGTTTAGAACAAAAAGTCCTCCAAAATCTGGAAACAAACTGGACTCCTCTGTCAGACACAATGTTCTCAGGAATGCCGTGTAAACGAACCACGTGCTGAAGGAACAACGGCACCAATTCAGAGGAGGAAGGCAACTTAGGTAATGGCACAAGATGTATCATTTTGGAAAACCTATCACAAATTACCCAGATGGTGGTCATTCTCTGAGAAACAGGAAGATCGGAAATGAAATCCATAGAGATATGGGTCCATGGTCTCTTGGGCACAGGCAATGGCATCAACAAACCACTAGAGCGAGAGCAAGGCTTGGAGCGAGAGCAAGTCCCGCAGGACTGCACAAATTCCCTGACATCGCGAGACAAGGTAGGCCACCAAAAGGACCGACTAACCAAGTCTCTGGTACCAAAAATTCCGGGATGCCCAGCCAATGCGGAACAATGAATCTCAGACATCACACTCTTTTCCATTGGTCCGGGACAAACAATTTTCCAACAGGGCAGCGCTCGGGCCTATCCTCCTGACACCCCTCCAGAGCAAGTCTCAAATTGGCGAGATGGCGGAAAGAACTACACCCTCCTTCAAAATAACAGAGGGATCAGATAGCTCAGGAGAGTCCGCAAGGAAACTCCTCGAGAGGGCATCCGCCTTAACATTCTTAGTGCCAGGAAGAAAGGAAACCACAAAATTAAAACGTGTGAAAAACAAGGCCCACCTGGCCTGTCTAGGATTGAGTCGCTTGGCAGATTCCAGATAGACCAGATTCTTATGGTCCGTAAGGACCACCACCTGATGTTTGGCTCCCTCCAGCCAATGTCTCCACTCTTCAAAAGCCCACTTCATGGCCAATAACTCCCGATTACCCACGTCATAATTACGTTCAGTAGGAGAAAATTTTCGAGAGAAAAAGGCACAAGGGTTACTTTTAGAGGTCTCTGGATCTTTTTGGGACAAAACGGCACCTGCCCCAATTTCAGAGGCATCAACCTCCACCTGAAATGGCAGAGAAACATCAGGCTGCCGTAGAACAGGAGCAGAAGTGAATCTCTGCTTAAGTTCCTGAAACGCAGAGACTGCCTCAGGAGGCCAATTCACCACATCAGAACCCTTTCTGGTCAAATCAGTTAATGGTTTAACAATAACAGAGAAATTACCAATAAATTTACGATAAAAATTGGCAAAACCCAAAAATCTCTGAAGAGCCTTTAATGAAGTAGGTTGGACCCAATCACAGATGGCCTGAACCTTGACCGGGTCCATTTCAATAACAGATGGGGACAAAATGAATCCCAGAAATGAGATCTTCTGTACGCCAAAAAGACACTTTGATCCCTTCACATACAGAGCATTCTCTCTCAAAATCTGGAATACAGTTCGAACATGTTTCACATGAGAGTCCCAGTCATTAGAAAAAATCAAGATATCATCCAAATAAACAATCAGAAACTTGTCCACAAAATCCCTGAAAATGTCATTCATGAAGGACTGGAAGACGGAAGGAGCATTAGTGAGCCCAAAGGGCATCACAAGGTACTCAAAATGCCCTTCAGGGGTGTTTAAATGCCGTCTTCCATTCATCTCCGTGCTTAATGCGAATAAGGTTATACGCCCCCCTGAGGTCAAGCTTGGTAAACCAAGTAGCGTTTTTCACCCTGGAAAACAGGTCAGAAATCAAGGGTAACGGGTATTGATATTTCACAGTAATATTGTTCAAGAGACGATAATCAATACACGGCCTTAATGAACCATCTTTTTTGGCCACAAAGAAAAAACCGGCACCTAAGGGTGAAGAGGATGGTCTGATATGACCCTTCTCCACACTCACGCAAACGTCTGTCAATTTGAATCGCTAATGACATAGAATCATTGAGACCAGAGGGGACAGGGAATCCCACCATAACATCCTTTACATTATCCGACAGACCCTTCCGGAAAAGGGCTGCCAAAGCGTCGTCATTCCATTTGGTCAGGACTGCCCACCTACGGAATCTCTGACAGTATAACTCAGCGTCATCAAGCCCCTGATTTAATGCCAACAAGGCTTTTTCAGCTTGATCAGTGACATTAGGCTCATCGTACAATAACCCCAAAGCCTGAAAAAATGCATCAACATCACTCAAAACAGGATCCCCAGGTGTGAGGGAAAAAGCCCAATCCTGAGGATCGCCGCGCAGGAGAGAGATGACAATTTGAACCTGCTGCGCTGCGTTTCCTGAGGACTTAGATTTTAAGGCAAAAAACAATTTACAATTTTTTTGAAGTTCTGAAACTTAGCTCGATCCCCTGAAAACAAATCTGGCATGGGGATCCTAGGTTCCACAACAGGCAACCTAGCAAGAGATGCAGCAATACTCTGAACCTCAGTGGCAAGCTGATCCACATGGCCAGACAACTGTGCAAACTCCATTGGGAGAAAAGATCCTCCCAGCACCCAGAGATACAGAGGGAAAAAAAAAAAAAAATGCAACAAACAGAAAAATATCTCTGACAACTTTTCTTCCTTCAAAATATTTTTTCCCTTCTGTGAGTACCATACAATTTTTAGGGCCGGTGATACTGTTATGTTACGGTAGCTGAGGAGTGCAGGTAAAAAAGGAAATACACCAGAGCAGTTGGAATCTATGAGATTGCAGTACCCTGACTAACCACCGCAACTAGAGGCAGCCGTGGAGCGTTCCTACGATGGTCCTAGACGCCTCGTCACAGCCTGAGAAACTAACTACACCTAAAGACAGAAACAGGAAAGCTATCTGCCCCGGAGCAGAACCCCAAAGATAATAGAAAGCCCCCAAACATGTAATGGCGGTTAGACAAGAGGAAATACTGACACAGAAAGAAAATAGTATGAGCAAACGCTGGGGCCCAAACTATCTAAATAGAAAAGGATAGGAAGGGTACTTACTGCAATCCCAGAAAACCCTGAAAAACACCAACTTACTAATTTCAAAATCACCTGAGATCACACGACCTCTACCACCTAAATTAGTTCTCTGGTGTAACAAAAACAGCAGCCACTGAAAAAACTGCAAAAAGCAAAAGTACAAAACACAGTGGCTGGACCAAACTGAGAGGGCAAAAGCCCCCGGAGGGGACCCAGAAGGCCCCCACAGAAGTGCAGGACAAAATGCAAAAATATAGCAAAAACACAAAATAAGAAATTGTCTTATCTGATAGCAGGAGATGCAGACAAGACACAGCAGGCTACAAGGGAAACTGGAAAGAAGGATTCAGACCAGAACAATTGGTCACCGGCAACCCTGATGGGAAAATGATTCCCTTAAATAAGACCAATCAGTAACACCTGATTCCCAATCCTCACTAGTACCGCTTGTAACCACCAGAGGGAGCCTCTGCTCAGAACTCATCTCAAACCCATTCACAACAGTGGGAACCGCGGCTCACTGACTGGTGGGGATGATTTCACCGCCGATCAGAAGCGGTGTTTGCCATTCTGTCATGCACATGACAGCGCGACAAACACTTGGTGTTCGGGAAGCTGGACCTGAACAGTAACACGGACTTCCTGGTTAAGTCTGTGTTTGGTGTCTGAGCCCGAACAGTAGGTGTTCGGTACGGATGCCGAACTTTACTGTTTGGGGTCTCCCATCTCTACATACTGCAGCTCTCACCTAGTCTGGATAGCGTGTGAAAGAGAGTGAAGGAAGCGCTGATTAGCCACAGGGATTGAATGACATAATAATGTCAGGAATCCCTGGGAGAGCCAACACCGCTGGAACAGTGTCAGCACCACAGGGGAGTATAGGTGTTATTATTTTACTGGGGGAGACATAGGGATTCAGAAAAGGTTGTCTGAGATATGGACAACCCCTCTAAATGCCAATGTCAAAGATTGTCAACTTATTAGTTGCTATTAGAGCAACGAGTCGATGAAGAGTCCCCGGAAGAAATGCTCCATAATTGGTATTACAAAGGGAATTTGCTAAAACAGACATGTCAAGAGAGCTGACAGGCTTTCTTTAAAGAACCCCCAAGGCACAACAGATACATGGTACTGGACTCAAGAATTCAATGAACTGCAAAGAGATTCCTTGTGTCATGCCTATTTCAATCGAATGAGAATTAACCATCTGCCGTAAAAAGGATGTGCTACATACTGAAAAGACAGTGACTTGTTTAGGAAGCATTTATGACGATAAAATGTAATTTAAAGCAGCAGCTGAATGGTCTGACTCACAGCAAACTCCAATGTGTCTTATAAAGAGATAATGTTAATGGCCACTACATGCCTGATAGGCACTAAATAACGTGGAGTGACCTGGAAAATTGAATAGGATGGCGAGTGTAATGGACTGCAACATAGTGATTTCTCTGTAATGAAGATTAGCTAATCGTAATACTAGAAGAAAGCACAGCTCGTTATTTACATGGGACTTTTCAGTCACGAAAGCTTTCCACTAGATCAAGAGCGGGTAGAATCCAGGAGGATCTACTTCAAGTCGAATCTTCAGAAATTTTCATGTCTCAGTAAATTCAAATGATATGTGATTCGATTTGTGAGGATTGCAAAAAAAAGTGTCCAGGGACATTACACATACTGCTGAAGACTCAGAGAGCAGGCTAATGGCCTCACGTGTGGCTGAGTGGGCTTTCTCGTAATGCCCTGCAGCTATCACTTTATAACGTGGTGTTGGCCGGTAGCTATGGACAAGGTACCACTCCCTGACATGCTACATGAAGACAGGAGCGAGTGGGCTTCGTCTTTGGGGGCGCTACACCCTTGCCGGCTGCATGATGCCCGTGACTTCGGATGACCAGGACCGGATGTTGAACAGTTCAATGAGGGAGACCACTGCTTGAAAATAAACAGTGTTTTGCTGAACATTAACTTGGTGGGATTTATATTCAAAAGATAGCGGGTCTTTAACTTCACGAACATTTCCTTGACAATAGGGAGCATTTTCACATACAATCTCCGTCTTCCAAGTGTACTTGTTTCTGCATCAAGTTACTCTATCTTCACCACCACCCAGCGCAATACTACAGTCCAGTAAGTGAGAGTCCTATACTTCCACCCACAGTTGATCGTCTTTTTGCACTTGAGGGGTTAACTTGCCACTATATACTTTACTTAGCTTTTCTGCTTGCTGACGCCTTGGAAATCCTGCCCGTGGCACTCTCTTTGTCTCACGTTCCCTGTTCTGTCCTGGCCCCGTTGCTTCTCTGTCTTGTGAACTCGGGGCCTTACCGCTAGGCGTCCTATCCAAGGTCCCATCTCCCATGTAGCCTTGATCACTTTTCCTTCCTTTACTCTAGATCTCGCTATCCACAGCCTCGGTCTCCACTCATGTCAGTGACATTCACGTCACGCGACTCTGCTGACTAGTCACACCTTAGATCTGCTTCTCTTGCACACTGGGCCCTGTCTGACTTCCTGACTGTAAATAGTCTCTGCACTTGAATCGTAGCCCCTTCCACACTGGGCTAGCCCCAATCATTAATCCTAACTCAACCTACTGTTGGCCAAACTACAATGCCATCAATAATAATGCATTTGACACAATACACATTACACATCATAACAACAGGTGTGTCTTCAAGGGGGAACGTGGACACTATGTCCATCTCCTTGCCACATCATACGGTCTAGCACAGGCAATCAAGTCCGGACTAAATCAGCCAGTATAAAAGCTGGGGGCAGACCAAACAGATCAGAGTTTCAATCGATCCACCTCACTCTTGTTCCAAATCCTCTAGACTACAATATAATGACAAGCAAGAGCAAATGTAGTATAGAAACAAACAAAAAGGGAATGGAAAAAGGGGAAAAAATATCAACACCATGGAATTAATGGTGCTATGTAAATAAATAATAATAATCAGCTCACCAAATGTAGAAACTGCCTCAATATGGGTGTGGTGCTCAGAGACTCCAGATCAGCTTCTGAGCAACAACAGTAAAACAAAAAGTGGGTGGGGACCTGAATGACCGGGAACACAGGTCTACGCGTTTCAAGCTTGTGCACTTTTAGTCCTGTGTCCAGGCTCCAAACATATATACGAGATCAGGAAGGAGTGCAAGCCAATAAGGGGAGGTGAGGAAAATCAACACACCATGGATAAACACTAATGAGAAAAATAGAGAAGCATGGTAAGAATGTATGAAGTATTTATGCATAGATAAAAACAACAATCACAAATAATAAAATGAGGCAAATATTCGCATGTACCCTTAATGGATAGCCAGGATTATGGGATTAATCTCCGTTCCTGAAAGAGGCTAGGAGACAACGTATCACCCAAGGATTTAGCCTTACGGGCAGAATGCCTCCACCAGACGATAAAATGTTGGCAAGTTTATCATTCTGACTAAGTAGAGGAAGTTTTTTTTTATTGAAAAAAAGGCTTTAATGACCTCATAGTGAATACTAAAGGAGGTAACAAAAGTTACTTTTCTGAAAAATTGTCGACAGAATTTTTAGGAATAACCTCTAGCAATTTCGGACGCAGTTTTGATGCTGTCATATTCTGAGCTCTTGTGAGGATTTGTGGCACTCTTTAGCACCAAGTCTATTTCAGAAATTTACACACGCCTCCCTGAAGGAAAGGTCACCAGAACAGGCACAACGCGCCCTGAGGAACTCCCCCACAGGAAGATTTTTGATGACATGTTGCGGGTGGCAACTAGGATCGTGAAGAACCGAATACCCACTGGTAAGTTTTCCATAATGTTTGGTGTCAATTGACCTATTTTGTTGATTACCTGTTGTTAGACGAACATCAAGGAAAGGTGTGCAAAAATCATGAAACGCCTCTGTGAGCTGTAAATTAAAATTGTAACGCAAACTCCACCAGGGGGTGTTGATGAGAGAAGAGAGGTCGCACCTGTCTCACAGCAGCACAGTGCAGGCTGCACCGCATCACCAGGTGGCAATAGAGAATGGTCAAAAAGAGCCAAGTCTGTAACGATCAGTAAGTGTAATGTTTAAAGGGGAAAATAGAACTCGTGGTCGCATACAAGCCGAGGGTCAGAACCAGACAGGAGCAGAGGTACCAGAGACGAGAGACAGAGAATGGAGTCAGAGTTAGGCCAGTAGGTCAGAACCGGTCGAGCGTGTGGTAACGAAGACGGGAGACAGGAGACGAAGTCAGAGTTCAAGATGAGTCATACACAAGGAGGGGAATATACGCCAGAGTAACACAAAGTCAGGTACAGGGGACAAGTCAGACACAGGTATGGGAAGTCAGAGGCAAAAGGAACACTGGGGTATAACGGATCAGTAGCTCAAGTCAAAGCCCAAAATTATCACTGACAGCTGCCAGCAAGAGCACCAAGAAATAACCACCCCTAAACCAAAGAAAGGCAGAAATAGTTAACCCCGCCATGACCAGGCCGGAGGAGGAGAAGCAGAAAGCAAACTTCGACCTGGATCATGATAGTACCCTCCTCTCAAGGGGGGCCACCAGGCCCAAGGTTTCCCAGGATAGCGTGTGTGAAAGGCCCGGACCAATCGATCCGCATGGACCGACCGCGCCGGAACCCAGGACTGGTCCTCAGGACCATAACCCCTCCAATGAATAAGGTACTGGAGGGAACGATGGACGATGCGAGAGTCCACAATCCGTTCCACCTCAAATTCATTCTGGCCTTCCACCAACATCAGTGGTGGAGGAGAAGGAGACTCCCATGAGGAAGAACCCAACGGTTTCAAAAGAGCTTTATGGAACACTTTGGGAATCTGGAAAGATGGAGAAAGACGTAAACGGAAGGACACCAGGTTGACCATCTCCATAATCTCGTAAGGGCCAATGAATTTAGGCCCCAACTTAGCTGAAGGAATCTTGAGCTTTTTATTCCGGGTAGACAACCATACCTTATCCTCAACCCAGAATACAGGCCCTGCAGATAATTTTTTGTCAGGAAAGAATTTATATTTATCCTGAGCCTTACCTATATTCCTCTGAACCTCCCCCTACCGTTGAACCGTAAAATCAGCCTCAGGATATCCCGAATCCAGTCGGGAAAATTCCCCAAAATGAGGGTGAAAGCCATAGTTACAGAAGAAAGGGGAGGTACCTGTGGACTGATTAATGCAATTATTAAAAGCAAACTCAGCCACAGGCAAAGAGGAACACCAATCATCCTGCCGAGCTGTGGCCAGACATCGCTAAATTTGTTCCAGAGAATGATTGGTCCTCTCTGTCTGACCATTAGTCTCAGGATGGTAAGCAGAAGAAAAGGTCAAACAGATACTCAACCTTTTACAAAAAGTCTTCCAGAACTTGGACACAAACTGCACCACTCTGTCCGAAACCACAATCAAAGGCACACCATGCAATCGCACCACATGTTCTATTAACAATTTAGCAAGCGTCTCAGCATTAGGCAAACCAGACAAAGGCATAAAATGCGCCTTCTTACTAAATCTGTCCGCCACCACCCAAATGACAGTTTTACCATTAGAAGGAGGAAGATTGGTGACAAAATCCATGGACAGATGGGTCCATGGTCTATCAGGAATTGGCAATGGTGGGGCGTGGCCTGGCTGCTAGATGAGATAGACATCTAGTGAAGAGCTCCTGCAGTAAAATCTGCTAAAGCGACATTTACAAGCTACAGAAGAACTCCATCTGACACACAAAGTGAAGGATTGGATCCCTGACCAAGTTGGGACCAAGAAAAGCTGACAAAAATCACAGCAAACTGAGGAAAACTCACCTCTTTCTTCATCAGCGTTTCTGAGGCCCTCCTGCTCCCTCAAGCCTGTGGATCAGCGCTGTAAAGTTGGGAGGAAAAGCGGGGGCCGCCGCAAACCAGCGGTATCTTCAGGATCAAGACCATCTTATCTTCAATCAAGCTCTACAGGAGGATCCGGAGCCTAGGACCCCCCCCCCCCGAAGCAGCGGCACCCAGCCAGCAGCGCCAGCACCGCCAGTATCTGCTGAGGTAAGCGGCGGACGCCATTAGCCGTAAAGCACTTCTTTAGCTGAAAAACGGGGATTGCGA
>JARQOD010005553.1:0-47380 GCA_033576555.1 Oophaga sylvatica
TTAGGAACAGAGCAAGCTGAAACTTTTGGACTCATCTGTTTCTCTGGAAAGTGTAATTCCTTGGTCTCCCAGTTAATGGTAGGATTCTGAGCCTGCAGCCATGGTAGCCCTAGAATAATGGGAAAGTGGGGAGAAGAGATAAGCATAAAGGACAGTTTCTCTTGATGATCTTTACCCATAAGAACCCTCAAAGGCTCTGTTTCCTGATCCACTGGTCCAGAGGTCAGCAGGGAGCCATCCACAGTTTCCATCTGTACTGGAGTAGCCTTCTTCACTGAACGTATACCCTGTTTCAGAGCAAAGGAGACATCCATAAAATTTCCACTTGCCCCTGAGTCGATCATAGCAGAGCTAGACACCCAAGCTGAGTCAACCCAGAGTTTGATGGAAAGAAAGCAATGAGAATTGTTTTTCTTACAACTCAGCTGGGACACCGCTGAGGAAACTTGAAAAATGGCAGCGTTTACACAGTCAACGTCCTCAGAGGTAACGGAGTTTAAGTCCGAGAAATCAAGATCTGTTGCTGCAGATCTCTCTGGAGCCTGAGGCTCGGACCTGACAGATCCCCTCTCGCAACACTCACAATGAATGAGTGCTGCAGTAGTCTTACGAGAATGGCTGGGGCAGTTTATAATGAAGTGCCCTGACTTACCACAATAGAAACATAGATTCTCCTTAAAACGATGTTCCTTGCGTGCATCACTAACCCGTCGTTGTAAAGAGTCTACCTGCATGGGTTCAGGTTCAGGTTCCCGTGTAATCCTACTCAAAGGTTCCTTAGCTGGAGAGGAAGGTAGGAAAAGGTTAGTGCGATTGCTTTCGAACCATCTCTCTTGCCTGCGTTCAGTCAGACGAGTATCAATACGGATGCAGTAGTTAATAAAGTCACCTAACGCAGTGGGAGGGTCGGCACGAGCAAGTTCATCCTTAATCAGTGGAGATAACCCCTTTCGAAAAATAGATTTTTTGGCGGAACTGTCCCAGGTGGTATCAAGGGCCCATCTCCTGAACTCCAAGGCATATTCAGCTACCGAGTGCTTACCTTGGCGCAAAGCTAACATGGCTGCTTCAGCTGTTGCACCTCGATTGGGGTCATCAAACACCTGCCCCATGGCTGAAATAAAAGCATCAAGGTGATTCAAACAATCATCCTCAGTCTCAATCAGAGGGTTTGCCCACATCAAAGCCTTGTTGGTAAGCAACATAATTATAGTAAGCACCTTAGATCGTTCAGTGGGAAATTGTGAAGCATGTGCAGAAAAAAAAAGATTGCATTGATTAATAAATCCCCTGAATTTCTCACGTTCACCGCCAAAACGAAAAGGGGGCAACTTGGGAATCCCAGAACTCGGGGCTACGGCAGGAGCCTGGACTCGCTCTTCTAGAACCTCAATCCTGGCTCGCAAATCCTGGGCAGTCTGTCCAAACACTTGCAAATTGTGATTAGTGAGGTCCTGTAGGCTTGAAAAACGGTCTTTATATTCTGCAAATCTGCAAGGATATTATCAGTCACTCCGCAAAGTTCCTTTATGGGGCCTCCATTTTCCAGATCTTTTAAGACAGGAGTACTGGAAGAAGAGGAGAGGAGAAAAAAAAAAACAATAGTGTTTACCTGTGGTAACACTGCGAGAGAGAAAAAAAAATTAAGGGAACTGCTCACCTGGAATGGTTGTGAGAAGTCACAACCACTATCATCACAGAAAGTTCACCCGGACATCTGATATCCACAGTTACAGCAGACAAAAAGAGAAAAGAAAAAAAAAAAAAAACATAGTGTTTACCTGTGGTAACACTGCAGAAAAAAAAACACTTAAGGGAATTGCTCACCTGGAATGGTTGTGAGAAGTCACAACCACTGTCATCACAGAAAGTACAACCGGACATCCGATATCCACAGTTACAGCAGACACAGCCTTTCCAGACCCAGCAGACACTAACGTTTTGGCTTCAGAATCTTGTAATGTATGTGGTACAGTTCATATAGCGTCTTGTGCTTGGGTGCGATGAAAATACATGAGACACAGGTTTGATATAGAAAGTCTTGTATTACTTCATACAAGTTGGCAAAAATAGTCACACAGTTTGCAGACACAGAAGCAAGAGACACAGCAGGCCAGAGTAATCTAAGCTCAGCAATCACTCTCCACAACAGGTTCAGGATCTTCTTCTCTGTTACCGTAAGTCCATGCAAACGTGGGTCTTTCAAAGAGCAGGGTTCAGAGTCCACAAGTGCTTCAGAGTTCCTCAGTAGGAATAGCTGGAGTACAAGGTCCAAGGCTTTAGGAGTCAGGTCACAGGTTCACTGCAGGCTAGATTCTGAAGCACTGATTGCTCAGCTGTGGCTGCTTAAGAAGCAAAAGGAGAGAATCAGGGCGGGAACATGCAAGCTGGAAACTCCATTTTGACTGAGGGCAAGATAGCTGCAGCAAGACAGAAAGTAAAATGGCTGACGAACAAACTGAGTTTCAGGAACATGTACACAGAACCTTACAGCATCTTAGATAAGTCTCCAATGTCTGGTTTGTTCTCTCAGTTTGACCATTGGTCTGAGGATGAAATGCCGAGGAGAAAGACAATTGAACACCCAGTTTAGAACAAAAAGTCCTCCAAAATCTGGAAACAAACTGGACTCCTCTGTCAGACACAATGTTCTCAGGAATGCCGTGTAAACGAACCACGTGCTGAAGGAACAACGGCACCAATTCAGAGGAGGAAGGCAACTTAGGTAATGGCACAAGATGTATCATCTTGGAAAACCTATCACAAATTACCCAGATGGTGGTCATTCTCTGAGAAACAGGAAGGTCGGAAATGAAATCCATAGAGATATGGGTCCATGGTCTCTTGGGCACAGGCAATGGCATCAACAAACCACTAGAGCGAGAGCAAGGCTTGGCGCGAGAGCAAGTCCCGCAGGACTGCACAAATTCCCTGACATCACGAGACAAGGTAGGCCACCAAAAGGACCGACTAACCAAGTCTCTGGTACCAAAAATTCCGGGATGCCCAGCCAATGCGGAACAATGAATCTCAGACATCACACTCTTTTTCCACTGGTCCGGGACAAACAATTTTCCAACAGGGCAGCACTAGGGCCTATCCTCCTGACTCCCCTCCAGAGCAAGTCTCAAATTGGGCGAGATGGCGGAAAGAACTACACCCTCTTTCAAAATTAACAGAAGGATCAGATAACTCAGGAGAGTCCGCAAGGAAACTCCTCGAGAGGGCATCCGCCTTAACATTCTTAGTGCCAGGAAGAAAGGAAACCACAAAATTAAAACGTGTGAAAAACAAGGCCCACCTGGCCTGTCTAGGATTGAGTCGCTTGGCAGATTCCAGATAGACCAGATTCTTATGGTCCGTAAGGACCACCACCTGATGTTTGGCTCCCTCCAGCCAATGTCTCCACTCTTCAAAAGCCCACTTCATGGCCAATAACTCCCGATTACCCACGTCATAATTACGTTCAGTAGGAGAAAATTTTTGAGAGAAAAAGGCACAAGGGTTACTTTTAGAGGTCTCTGGATCTTTTTGGGACAAAACGGCACCTGCCCCAATTTCAGAGGCATCAACCTCCACCTGAAATGGCAGAGAAACATCAGGCTGCCGTAGAACAGGAGCAGAAGTGAATCTCTGCTTAAGTTCCTGAAATGCAGAGACTGCCTCAGGAGGCCAATTCACCACATCAGAACCCTTTCTGGTCAAATCAGTTAATGGTTTAACAATAACCGAGAAATTACCAATAAATTTACGATAAAAATTGGCAAAACCCAAAAATCTCTGAAGAGCCTTTAATGAAGTAGGTTGGACCCAATCACAGATGGCCTGAACCTTGACCGGGTCCATTTCAATAACAGATGGGGACAAAATGAATCCCAGAAATGAGATCCTCTGTACGCCAAAAAGACACTTTGATCCCTTCACATACAGAGCATTCTCTCTCAAAATCTGGAATACAGTTCGAACATGTTTCACATGAGAGTCCCAGTCATTAGAAAAAATCAAGATATCATCCAAATAAACAATCAGAAATTTGTCCACAAAATCCCTGAAAATGTCATTCATGAAGGACTGGAAGACGGAAGGAGCATTAGTGAGCCCAAAGGGCATCACCAGGTACTCAAAATGCCCTTCAGGGGTATTGAATGCCGTCTTCCATTCATCCCCGTGCTTAATGCGAATAAGGTTATACGCCCCCCTGAGGTCAAGCTTGGTAAACCAAGTAGCGTTTTTCACCCTGGAAAACAGGTCAGAAATCAAGGGTAACGGGTATTGATATTTCACAGTAATATTGTTCAAGAGACGATAATCAATACACGGCCTTAATGAACCATCCTTTTTGGCCACAAAGAAAAAACCGGCACCTAAGGGTGAAGAGGATGGTCTGATATGACCCTTCTCCAATGATTCCTTGATATAAGACCGCATAGCGTCATGTTCAGGTACAGACAAGTTAAAAAGGCGACCTTTAGGGAATTTACTACCCGGCACTAATTCAATAGCGCAGTCATAGCTCCTATGGGGAGGCAAGGATGCAGATTTACTTTCGCTAAACACATCAGAAAAATCAATCAAAAAGTCAGGAACATCCTGAGCCTGGGGGAGGCAGAAAAAACAGGAGTGTTGGTATTAACACATTGGCAGCCCCAACTGGTTACAGACACAGATTTCCAATCCAAAACAGGATTATGAGACTGTAACCAAGGAAAACCCAGCAGGATAATGTCATGCAGATTATACAGTACCAAAAATTTGCAGCACTCCTGGTGATCAGGTTCAACCCTCATTAACACCTGAGTAGAAAACTGGGGTTTATTCTCAGCCAAAGGGGTAGAATCGATCCCCAGTAGGGGAATAGAGTTCTGTAGGGGTATCAAGGGAAACCCACAACGTTTAGCAAAATCATAATCCATCAGGTTAATAGCTGCTCCAGAATCAACGAAAGCCTGAGCAGAAAATGAGGACAGAGAGCATATCAGAGTGACAGTTAATAAAAACTTAGTCTGAACACTGCCCAAGACAACTGAGCGTGCAAAACGTCTTCCCCGCTTAGGGCAGACTGAAATAGCATGAGAGGCATCACCACAGTAGAAACATAACCCATTGCGCTTTCGAAACTCATGACGCTGTGCCCCAGACACCACTCTATCACACTGCATGGGTTCAGAAGCTGGTTCACAAGGCAACACCATTCCACGCATACTTCTCCGCTCACGCAAACGTCTGTCAATTTGAATCGCTAATGACATAGAATCATTGAGACCAGAGGGGACAGGGAATCCCACCATAACATCCTTTACATTATCTGACAGACCCTTCCGGAAAAGGGCTGCCAAAGCGTTGTCATTCCATTTGGTCAGGACTGCCCACCTACGGAATCTCTGACAGTATAACTCAGCGTCCTCAAGCCCCTGATTTAATGCCAACAAGGCTTTCTCAGCTTGATCAGTGACATTAGGCTCATCGTACAATAACCCCAAGGCCTGAAAAAATGCATCAACATCACTCAAAACAGGATCCCCAGGTATCAGGGAAAAAGCCCAATCCTGAGGATCGCCGCGCAGGAGAGAGATGATAATTTGAACCTGCTGCGCTGCGTTCCCTGAGGACTTAGATTTTAAGGCAAAAAACAATTTACAATTATTTTTGAAATTCTGAAACTTAGCTCGATCCCCTAAAAACAAATCTGGCATGGGAATCCTAGGTTCCACAACAGGCAACCCAGCAAGATAGATAGCAATACTCCGAACCTCAGTGGCAAGCTGATCCACACGGCCAGACAACTGTGCAAACTCCATTGAGAGAAAAGATCCTCCCCAGCACCCAGAGATACAGAGGGAAAAAAAAAAAAATGCAACAAACAGAAAAATATCTCTGACAACTCTGACAATATTTTTTCCCTTCTGTGAGTACCATACAATTTTCAATTTTTGGGCCGGTGATACTGTTATGTTTCGGTAGCTGAGGAGTGCAGGCAAAAAAGGCAATACACCAGAGCAGTTGGAAACTATGAGATTGCAGTACCCTAACCACCACAACTAGAGGCAGCCGTGGAGCGTTCCTACGTTGGTCCTAGACGCCTCGTCACAGCCTGAGAAACTAACTACACCTAAAGATAGATATAGGAAAGCTATCTGCCCCGGAGCAGAACCCCAAAGACAATAGAAAGCCCCCAAACATGTAATGGCGGTTAGACAAGATGAAATACTGACACAGAAAGAAAATAGTATGAGTAAACGATGGGGCCCAAACTAACTAAATAGAAAAGGATAGGAAGGGTACTTACTGCAATCCCAGAAAACCCTGAAAAGCACCAACTCTACTAATTTCAAAAACACCTGAGATCACACGACCTCTTCCACCTAAATTAGTTCTCTGGTGTAACAAAATCAAAACAGCAGCCACTGAAAAAACTGGAAAAAGCAAAAGTACAAACATCAGTGGCTGAACAAAACTGAGAGGGCAGAAGCCCCCGGAGGGGACCCTGAAGGCCCCCACAGAAGTGCAGGACAAAATGCAAAAATATAGCAAAAACACAAAAGAAGAAAATGTCTTATCTGTTAGCAGGAGATGCAGACACGACACAGCAGGCTACAAGGGAAACTGGAATAAAGGATTCAGACCAGAACAATTGATCACCGGCAACCCTGATGGGAAGGTGACTCCCTTATATAAGACCAGTCAGTAACACCTGATTCCCAGTCCTCACAATCTTCACTGGACAGACTAGCACCGCTTGTAACCACCAGAGGGAGCCTCTGCTCAGAACTCATCTCAAACCCATTCACAACAGTAGAGGTCGTGTGATCTCAGGTGTTTTTGAAATTAGTAGAGTTGGTGCTTTTCAGGGTTTTTTTTGGGATTGCAGTAAGTGCCCTTCCTATCCTTTTCTATTTAGATAGTTTGGGCCCCAACGTTTGCTCATTCTATTTTCTGTCTGTGTCAGTATTTCTTCTTGTCTAACCGCCATTACATGTTTGGGGGCTTTCTATGTTCTTTGGGGATCTGCTCCGGGCAGATAGCTTTCCTCTTTCTATCTTTAGGTATAGTTAGTTTCTCAGGCTGTGACGAGGCGTCTAGGACCAACGTAGGAACGCTCCACGGCTGCCTCTAGTTGTGGTGGTTAGTCAGGGTACTGCAATCTCATAGATTCCAACTGCTCTGGTGTATTGCCTTTTTTACCTGCACTCCTCAGCTACCAAATCATAACAAGGGACTTAAGAAAAAGTAAACAGTTCAATAAAAAGAAAAACACAAAAAAATGTATTTTCATTTACAATGTCCTGTATTATATAAAAAAGATACATACTTGGTATTGAACATATTCTTTATTCCACATGCTGTAATGTATGTAGTACAGTTCATATAGCGTCTTGTGCTTGGGTGCGATGAAAATACATGAGACACAGGTTTGATATAGAAGGTCTTGTATTACTTCATACAAGTGGCAAAAATAGTCACACAGTTTGCAGATACAGAAGCAGGAGACACAGCAGGCCAGAGTAACTTAAGCTCAGCAATCACTCTCCACAACAGGTTCAGGATCTTCTTCTCTGTTACCGTAAGTCCATGCAAACGTGGATCTTTCAAAGAGCAGGGTTCCAGAGTCCACAAGTGTTCAGAGTTCCTCAGTAGGAATAGCTGGAGTACATAGTCCAAGGCTTCCAGGAGTAAGGTCACAGGTTCACTGCAGGCTAGATTCAGAAGCACTGATTGCTCAGCTGTGGCTGCTTAAGAAGCAAGAGGGAGAGAATCAGGGCGGGAACATGAAAGCTGAAAACTCCATATTGACTGAGGGCAAGATAGCTGCAGCAAGACAGAAAGCAAAATGGCTGACGGAAAAACTGAGTTTTAAGAACATATACAAAGAACCTTACATTACTCCCCCCTTAGGGACAACCTCCGCATGGCCTCAGACCAGGCTTGTCTGGGTACCTCTGATGAAACTGGCGGAGCAAACGAGGAGCATTAACGTTATTAACTGGTTCCCATGAGTTGTCCTCCACTGGGTAGCCTTGCCATTTAATCAAATATTGTAACTGATTTCTATATAACCTGGAATCCAGAATCCTTTCCACCACAAATTCTTCCTGACCATCGACTAGCACTGGGTCAGGGGAAGGAGAAGAACGTCCAGGAAACGTATTGGGTGTTGCAGCCTTTAGTAGGGATACATGAAAGACAGGGTGGATTCTCATAGTTCTGGGCAGTTGAAGACGACAAGCAACGGCACTTATAATCTTACTGATTTTATAGGGTCCAATGTACTTATGTCCCAACTTAGATGATGGAATCCTTAACTTGAGATTTCTGGTTGACAGCCAGACCAGGTCTCCCACCTTGAAAGCTGGTGCAGGTTTACGAAATTTATCTGCTGCTTTCTTGTACCTTTCCTGAGCCGATTCCAGATTCTCTTTTAGAAGATCCATATTCTTCTGTAAAGACGTAATTCTTTCCGCCACTGCTGGTAAAGGCGTTTCTATGGGAAATCGTGGTAGAATGTTAGGATGATAACCTAGATTGGAGTAAAAAGGAGACTGCTTAGTGGAGGCGCTCTGAGAGTTGTTATAAGAGAACTCAGCTAATGGAAGTAGATCCACCCAATCATCCTGTAGGTGGCAGATAAAGCAGCAGAGATACTGCTCCAGGGTTTGATTGGTTCGTTCGGTCTGTCCATTAGTCTGGGGATGAAAAGCAGAAGAAAGGTTTACTTTAATGTCCAATGCTGCACAGAAATTTTGCCAAAGTCTAGAAGTGAATTGCACCCCTCGATCCGAAATAACCTCATCCGGTACTCCATGTAAGCGAAACACATCTTTAATCATCAAATCTGATGTCTGTTTTGCAGTGGGTAAGCCGACACAAGGGATAAAATGAGCTGCTTTTGTTAGACGGTCAACCACCACTAGAATGGTGTTCTTCCCTTGAGAGGTTGGTAACTCCACAATGAAGTCCATAGAAATGGATCCCCACGGGCGGGACGGGGTGGGAAGAGGTTGCAACAGACCAGTTGGTGAGGAGCGAGGTGTTTTGCATCTTGCACAGACTTCACATGAAGTGACATAGTTTAAAACATCCTTCCTGCAAGTGGGCCACCAAAAGAAACGAGAAAGAAATTCCTGTGTTTTTAGAATTCCTCTATGCCCAGCTATCTTGGAATCGTGAATAAGTTGCAATACTCTCAATCTGACTGTTTCAGGAATATACAGACGTTGTCCCAGAATCCACACACCATTCTTAAAGACAAGACTTACGTCCCTTGGGGGTTGTGCCAACAAGGAATCCGCATAGTATGCTTCCTTGATGTCCTTAAGTAGGTCTTGATTATGAATCACTCCCAGGAATCTAGAGTCAGGAAGAATAGTCTTAGGAGGAGCAAGTGGACGGGTCTCTGCTGAATGAATCCTAGAGAGTGCATCAGCCTTTCCATTGCGTGATCCTGGTCTATAAGAAATAACAAAATTAAATTGGTTTAAGAAAAGATTCCAGCGAGCCTGACGAGGAGTCAGGCATTTAGCCGACCTGATAAATTCAAGGTTGCGATGGTCTGTCAGGATGACTATTTGTTGTGCAGCTCCCTGAAGAAGGTGTCTCCATTCTTTGAAGGCGGCAATAATGGCCAACAACTCTCTATTGCCCACATCGTAGTTCCTCTCAGCCGAAGACAACTGCTGGGAAAAGAAGGCACAGGGATGCAAGACATTCTTCTCACCTGTTCTTTGAGAGAGTATAGCTCCAACGGCACAATCTGAAGCATCCACCTCTATTATGAAGGCAAGTTAGGGGTTGGGATGTACCAAGATAGGTGCAGTGGTAAATTTATCTTTCAGACGGGAAAATGCTTCCTGGGCTTGGGAGTCCAGGAGAACCTAGACTCTTTCCGGGTAAGTTGGGTGATAGGTGACACTACCTCAGAGAAATTCCTAATGAAACGTCTATAGAAGTTGGCAAACTCGATAAAGCGCTGCACCTCCTTCACATTTCTAGGACTTGGCCAATCCTTGATGGCTTGGGTCTTGCTTCCATCCATACTAATTCCTTGTGTAGACAGTACATACCCCAGAAATTGAATTTCGGTCCTATGGAATTCACACTTTTCAAGTTTGATGTAAAGATGGTTTTGTCTTAGACGTTCCAAGACCATTCTCACATGTCCATGATGTTCCTCTGTGGAATTAGAAAAAATTAGAATATCATCCAAATAAATCACCACGAATGTATCTGGGAGATCCCTGAAGATGTCATTCACCAAGTGTTGGAAAGTGGCTGGGGCGGTACTCAGACCAAAAGGCATAACTAGATATTCAAAGTGTCCATAGCGTGACCTGAATGCAGTCTTCCACTCATCCCCAGGTCTAATACGGACCAAGTTATAGGCCCCATGGAGATCCAATTTAGAGAAAATTTTGGCATGCCGTACTCTCTCCAATAACTCAGGGATTAAAGGCAATGGATAACGGTTTCTAATAGTAACCTTATTGAGTTCCCTATAGTCTACGCAGGGTCTCAGAGATCCATCTTTCTTCTTCACAAAGAAGATGGGTGCACCTGCAGGAGATGAAGAGGGCGTATGAAGCACTTGGCTAGATTTTCGTCTATGTAATCCTTTAAAGCCTTTAGCTCAGGCCCCGCCAGGGGGTAGATCTTACCAAAAGGTATCTCTGCTCCAGGCAATAATTCAATTGGACAATCATATGGACGGTGAGGGGGAAGCTGGTCAGCGTTCTTCTTGTCACATAAATCCACATAGTCCTGGTATACAGCTGGTAGTTCAGGGACTGACATGGTTCCTTTAGGAACAGAGCAAGCTGAAACTTCTGGACTCATCTGTTTCTCTGGAAAGTGTAATTCCTTGGTCTCCCAGTTAATGGTAGGGTTCTGAGCCTGCAGCCATGGTAGCCCTAGAATAATGGGAAAGTGGGGAGAAGAGATAAGCATAAAGGACAGTTTCTCTTGATGATCTTTACCCATAAGGACCCTTAAAGGCTCCGTTTCCTGATCCACTGGTCCAGAGGTCAGCAGGGAGCCATCCACAGTTTCCATCTGTAATGGAGTAGCCTTCTTCACTGAACGTATCCCCTGTTTCAGAGCAAAGGAGACATCCATAAAATTCCCACTTGCCCCTGAGTCGATCATAGCAGAGCTAGACACCCAGACTGAGTTAACCCAGAGTTTGATGGAAAGGAAGCAATGAGAATTGTTTTTCCTACAACTCAGCTGGGACACCGCTGAGGAAACTTGAAAAATTGCAGCGTTTACACAGTCATCGTCCTCAGAAGTAACGGAGTTTAAGTCCGAGAAATCAAGATCTGTTGCTGCAGATCTCTCTGGAGCCTGAGGCTCGGACCTGACAGATCTCCTCTCGCAACACTCACAGTGAATGAGTGCTGCAGTAGTCTTACGAGAACGGCTGGGGCAGTTTATAATGAAGTGCCCTGACTTACCACAATAGAAACATAGATTTTCCTTAAAACGATGTTCCTTGCGTGCATCACTAACCCGTCGTTGTAAAGAGTCCACCTGCATGGGTTCAGGTTCAGGTTCCCGTGTGATCCTACTCAAAGGTTCCTTAGCTGGGGAGGAAGGTAGGAAAAGGTTAGTGCGATTGCTTTCGAACCATCTCTCTTGCCTGCGTTCAGTCAGACGAGCATCAATACGGATGCAGTAGTTAATAAAGTCACCTAACGCAGTGGGAGGGTCGGCACGAGCAAGTTCATCCTTAATTAGTGGAGACAACCCCTTTCGAAAAATAGATTTTTTGGCGGAACTGTCCCAGGTGGTATCAAGAGCCCATCTCCTGAAATCCAAGGCATATTCGGCTACCGAGTGCTTACCTTGGCGCAAAGTTAACATGGCTGCTTCAGCTGTTGCACCTCGATTGGGGTCATCAAACACCTGCCCCATGGCTGAAATGAAAGCATCAAGATGATCCAAACATTCATCCTCAGTCTCAATCAGAGGGTTTGCCCACATCAAAGCCTTGTTGGTAAGTAACATAATTATAGTAAGCACTTTAGATCGTTCAGTGGGAAATTGTGAAGCATGTGCAGAAAAAAACAGATTGCATTGGTTAATAAATCCCCTGAATTTTTCACGTTCACCGCCAAAACGAAAAGGGGGCAACTTGGGAATCCCAGAACTTGGGCTATGGCAGGAGCCTGGACTCGCTCCTCTAGAACCTCAATCCTGGCTCGCAAATCCTGGGCAGTCTGTCCAAACACTTGCAAATTGTGATTAGTGAGGTCCTGTAGGTTTGTAAAACGGGTTTTTATAGTCTGTAAATCTGCAAGGATATTATCAGTCACTCCGCAAAGTTCCTTTATGCGGGCCTCCATTTTCCAGATCTTTTAAGACAGGAGTACTGGAATGGTTGTGAGAAGTCACAACCACTATCATCACAGAAAGTTCAACCGGACATCTGATATCCACAGTTACAGCAGACACAAAAGAGAGAAAAGAAAAAAAAAACAATAGTGTTTAGTTTACCCGTGGTAACACTGCAGAAAAAAAAAACTTAAGGGAATTGCTCACCTGGAATGGTTGTGAGAAGTCACAACCACTGTCATCACAGAAAGTACAACTGGACGTCTGATATCCACAGTTACAGCAGACACAGCCTTCCCAGACCCAGCAGACACTAACGTTTTGGCTTCTGAATCTTGTAATGTATGTAGTACAGTTCATATAGCGTCTTGTGCTTGGGTGCAATGAAAATACATGAGACACAGGTTTGATATAGAAGGTCTTGTATTACTTCATACAAGTGGCAAAAATAGTCACACAGTTTGCAGATACAGAAGCAGGAGACACAGCAGGCCAGAGTAACTTAAGCTCAGCAATCACTCTCCACAACAGGTTCAGGATCTTCTTCTCTGTTACCGTAAGTCCATGCAAACGTGGATCTTTCAAAGAGCAGGGTTCCAGAGTCCACAAGTGTTCAGAGTTCCTCAGTAGGAATAGCTGGAGTACATAGTCCAAGGCTTCCAGGAGTCAGGTCACAGGTTCACTGCAGGCTAGATTCAGAAGCACTGATTGCTCAGCTGTGGCTGCTTAAGAAGCAAGAGGAGAGAATCAGGGCGGAACATGAAAGCTGAAAACTTTATATTGACTGAGGGCAAGATAGCTGCAGCAAGACAGAAAGCAAAATGGCTGACGGAAAAACTGAGTTTTAAGAACATATACAAAGAACCTTACACATGCTAAATGCTGTAAACAAAAAAATATTTCAATATATCAAAAATGTTAAGCTAAATACAGACACAAAAAAGTCAGTGTTATGGACCTGTCATGAATCCTGGCTTTGATCTCCGTTTCCCGGTCTTCTGAACTCTGTTGTGCTCCAAGTCGGCTTTGCAGATGGCCCAGCGTGACCTCAGTGAGATCTCTGCTAGCACCGTGAGAAAAACTCTTATGGTGCTAGCAGAGATCTCACCGAGGTCACAGCTGTTCAGCCCGGCAGGGAACTCAGCCTCAGTGACCAGAGGTAACCTCGATGATGTCACCACCGGTCACTCAGGCTGCGCTAGCATCAGTTCAGTCACCAGTGCTTCTCAGCCTGGACGGTCGCATCTTGGCACCGTCCAGGTTGAAAACTGTTAATCCCCCAGACATGGATTATGGCGTGGGACAGAACAACAGACAGGTATGGTATCTTGTTTTTTACTTTTGGTTTATTACAGGAGATCAAGGGCTTCGGTGGAATTAGGCGTTAGGCGAGTATAACTATGTTTGTTATTTTTAAGTAAAAATTGAAAACTGAGTTTTTTTTATTTCTAATAAAGGACTTTATTATGGCTGTGTGTTTATTTACAATACAACTATATGATTAGTAATGGTTAGGTGTCTTACAGATGCTTCTCCATTGCTAAGCTGTGAGCTTGTTGTGACCTGACGACAGAAAGGTGACATCAACCCCACAAATATTACCCCACTTGCCACCACTACAGGGCAAGTGGGAAGAGGCAGGCAAAGCGCCAGAATTGGCGCATCTAATAGATGTGCCTTTTCTGGGCAGCTGCGGGCTGCTATTTTTAGGCTGGAGGCCAATATCCATGGTCACTTACCAGCCTGAGAATACCTGCCCCCAGCTGTCTGCTTTAGCAAGGCTGGCTGTCAAAAATGGGGGAGACCTCATGTCGTTTATTAAAATTATTTAAATAATTTAAACAGCGTGGGGACCCCTCTATTCTTGATAACCAGCCTTGTTGAAGCTGACTGCTGAGGGTTGCAGCCCCCAGCTGTGAGTTTTGCCTGGCTAGTTATCAAAAATACAGGGGAGCACACACATCACATCAGATACACTGATATTCTGCTGTCTATACATCACATAGGAGTCAGTGAAACTTTTCTGTATACATCACATAGCATACACTCAGACTGCTTTTATATACATCATGTACAGCATAGTGTGTATCCTATATGCATCACATAGGAGACACAGACTCTGCTGTATATACATTGTATAGGATACACTAAGACTACTTTGTAGACATCAAATAGGATACACTGAGGCTTTGCTCTATATATCACATAGGATACACTGAGACTGCTATTTATATATCACATAGGATACACTGAGACTGCTGTATTTACATCACATAGAATACACGGAGACTCTACTGTATACAGTACAGACCAAAAGTTTGGACACACCTTCTCATTTACAGATTTTTCTGTATTTTCATGACTGAAAATTGTAAATTCACACTGAAGGCATCAAAACTATGAATTAACACATGTGGAATTATATACTTAACAAAAAAGTGTGTAACAACTGAAATTATGTCTTATATTCTAGGTTCTTCAAAGTAGCCACCTTTTGCTTTGATGACTGCTTTGCACACTCTTGGCATTCTCTTGAGCTCAAAAGAGGTAGTCACCGGAAATGGTCTTCCAACAATCTTGAAGGAGTTCCCAGAGATGCTTAGCACTTGTTGGCCCTTTTGCCTTCACTCTGCGGTCCAGCTCACCCCAAACCATCTCGATTGGGTTCAGGTCTGGTGACTGTGGAGGCCAGGTCATCTGGCGTAGCACCCCATCACTCTCCTTCTTGGTCAAATAGCCCTTACATAGCCTGGAGGTGTGTTTGGGGTCATTGTCCTGTTGAAAAATAAATGATGGTCCAACTAAACGCAAACCGGATGGAATAGCATGCCGCTGAGAGATGCTGTGGTAGCCATGCTGCTTCAGTATGCCTTCAATATTGAATAAATCCCCAACAGTGTCACCAGCAAAGCACCCCCACACCATCACACCTCTTCCTCCATGCTTCACGGTGGGAACCAGGCTTGTAGAGTCCATCCGTTCACCTTTTCTGCGTCGCACAAAGACACGGTGGTTGGAACCAAAGATCTCAAATTTGGACTCATCAGACCAAAGCACAGATTTCCACTGGTCTAATGTCCATTCCTTGTGTTCTTTAGCCCAAACAAGTCTCATCTGCTTGTTGCCTGTCCTTAGCAGTGGTTTCCTAGCAGCTATTTTACTATGAAGGCCTGCTGCACAAAGTCTCCTCTTAACACCCACACTCCTCACACTGGCATTAGACATGGTGGAGGAGTGGGTATTCTCCTTTCCTCTAACTACACCTTTAACCAATCCCACCTCTTCCCTCCCTAATCCTCCCCTCTTTTGAAGTCCACTATGTCCGCATCTACTCTCTCTCCAACCTCCAAGTGGCCATCATATACCGACCTCCAGGCCCGACCACTGCCTTCATCGACCAATTCTCTACCTGGCTTCTTCACTTTCCTACCACTGACATCCCCACTATCATCATGGGTGACTTCATCATCCCCACTGATACCCTTCAGTCAGCAGCCTCCAAACTCCTGTCCTCTGAACTTACTCAGTGGTCCTCCTCAGCCACCCACACGGACGGACATACATTAGACTGTTGTGAAGTGTTAGAAATGAGTTCTGAGCAGAAGCTCCCTCTGGTGGTTGCAGACAGTGCTGAACCATTTAGTGAAGATTGGCAATCAGGAGTTACAGACTGGTCCTACATAAGGGAGGTTCCCTCCCATCAGGGTTGCCGGTGATCAATGTTCTAGTCTAACTGCTGTTGTTCTTGGTTCACTTGGAAGCCTGCTGAATCTTGCCTCTTCTCCTGCTCTCAGATAAGATATTTTCTGCTTTTATTTTTGTGATTGCTTTTTGCATTGTTTCCTGCACTCTTGTGGAGGTCAGCCAGGTCCCCTCCTGGGGCTTGTGCTCCTCTCAGTTTATCTGAGCCTCTGTTATTTGTTCATTTGCCTTTTCCAGTTTTTTCAGTGGCTGCGGCTTAGTTTTGTTACACCAGAGAACTAATTTAGGTGGTAGAGGTCGTGTGATCTCAGGTGTTTTTGTAATTAGTAGAGTTGGTACTTTTTAGGGTTTTTTGGGATTGCAGTAAGTGTCCTTCCTATCCTTTTCTGTCTAGGAAGTTTGGACCCCAACGTTTGCTCATACTATTTTCTGTCTGTGTCTGTATTTCCTCTTGTCTAACCACCATTACATGTTTGGGGGCTTCCTATGTTCTTTGGGGATCTGCTCCGGGGCAGATAGTTTTCCTCTTTCTATCGTTAGGTGTAGTTAGCTTCTCAGGCTGTGACGAGGCGTCTAGGACCAACGTAGGTACGCTCCACGGCTGCCTTTAGTTGTGGTGGTTAGTCAGGGTACTGCAATCCAGTAGATTCCAACCTCTCTGGTGTATTGCCGTTTTTGCCTGCTCTCCTCAGCTACCAAAACATAACAGTATCACCGGCCAAACTGAAAATGATATGGTACTCACAGAAGGGAAAAATAGTGTGGAAAAAAAAAAAGATTGTCAGAGTTGTCAGAGATTTTTTTTTTTTCCCTCTGTTTCTCTGTGCTGAGGAGGATTTTTTCTTTTCTCTCAATGGAGCTTGCAAGTTGTCTGGCCGTGTGGGTCAGCTTGCCACTAAAGTTCGGAGTATTGCTATCTATCTTGCAGGGTTGCCTGTTGTGGAACTTAGGATTCCCATGCCAGATTTGTTTTTAGGGGATCGAGCTAAATTTCTGAATTTCAAAAATAACTGTAAGTTGTTTTTTGCCTTAAAACCTAAGTCCTCAGGGAACGCAGCGCAGCAGGTTCAAATTGTCATCTCTCTCCTGCGCGGCGATCCTCAGGATTGGGCTTTTTCCCTGACACCTGGGGACCCTGTTTTGAGTAATGTCGATGTATTTTTTCTGGCTCTGGGGTTATTGTACGATGAACCTAATGTCACTGATCAAGCTGAAAAAACCTTGTTGGCATTAAATCAGGGGCTTGAGGACGCTGAGTTATACTGTCAGAAATTTCGTAAGTGGGCAGTCCTGACCAAATGGAATGATGATGCTTTGGCAGCCCTTTTTCGGAAGGGTCTGTCAGAGAATGTAAAATTTGTTATGGTGGGTTTCCCTGCTCCCTCTGGTCTCAATGATTCTATGTCATTAGCGATTCAAATTGATAGACGTTTGCATGAGCGTAGAGGTATGCGTGGAATAGTGTTGCCTTGTGAACCAGCTTCTGAACCCATGCAGTGTGATAGAGTGGATTCTGGGGCACAGCGTCATGAGTTTCGAAAATGCAATGGGTTATGTTTCTACTGTGGTGACGCCTCTCATGCTATTTCAGTCTGCCCTAAGCGGGGAAGACGTTTTGCACGCTAAGTTGTCTTGAGTAGTGTTCAGACTAAATTTCTGTTGACTGTTACCCTGATTTGCCCCCTGTCCACATTTTCTGCTCAGGATTTTGTTGATTCGGGAGCAGCTATTAACCTGATGGATTTTGATTTTGCTAAACGTTGTGGGTTTCCCTTGATACCCCTACGGAAGTCTATTCCCCTACTGGGGATTGATTCTACCCCTTTGGCTGAGAATAAACCCCAGTTCTCTACTCAGGTGATAATGAGGGTTAAACCTGATCATCAGGAGAGTTGCAAATTTTTGGTGCTGTATAATCTGCATGACATTGTTGTACTGGGTTTCCCTTGGTTGCAGTCTCATAATCCTGTTTTGGATTGGAAATCTGTGTCTGTAACCAGTTGGGGCTGCCAATGTGTTAATGCCAACACTCCTGTTTTTTCTGCCTCTCCCCAGGCTCAGGATGTTCCTGACTTTTTGACTGATTTTTCTGATGTGTTTAGCGAAAGTAAATCTACATCCTTGCCCCCCCATTGGAGCTATGACTGCGCTATTGAATTAGTGCCTGGTAGTAAATTCCCTAAAGGTCGCCTTTTTAACTTGTCTGTACCTGAACATGACGCTATGCGGTCTTATATCAAGGAGTCATTGGAGAAGGGTCATATCAGACCATCCTCTTCACCCTTGGGTGCCGGTTTTTTCTTTGTGGCCAAAAAGGATGGTTCATTAAGGCCGTGTATTGATTATCGTCTCTTGAACAATATCACTGTGAAATATCAATATCCGTTACCCTTGATTTCTGACCTGTTTTCCAGGGTGAAAAGTGCTACTTGGTTTACCAAGCTTGACCTCAGGGGGGCGTATAACCTTATTCGCATTAAGCACGGGGATGAATGGAAGACTGCATTCAATACCCCAGAGGGGCATTTTGAGTACCTAGTGATGCCCTTTGGGCTCACTAATGCTCCTTCTGTCTTCCAGTCCTTCATGAATGACATTTTCAGGGATTTTGTGGATAAATTTCTGATTGTTTATTTGGATGATATCTTGATTTTTTCCAATGACTGGGACTCTCATGTGAAACATGTTCGGACTGTGTTCCAGATTTTGAGAGAAAATGCTCTGTATGTGAAGGGATCGAAGTGTCTTTTTGGCGTACAGAAGGTCTCATTTCTGGGATTCATTTTGTCCCCATCTGTTATTGAAATGGACCCGGTCAAGGTTCAGGCCATCTGTTATTGGGTCCAACCTACTTCATTAAAGGCTCTTCAGAGATTCTTGGGTTTTGCCAATTTTTATCGTAAATTTATTGGTAATTTCTCTGTTATTGTTAAACCATTGACTGATTTGACCAAAAAGGGTTCTGAATTGGCCTCCTGAGGCAGTCTCTGCGTTTCAGGAACTTAAGCAGAGATTCACTTCTGCTCCTGTTCTACGGCAGCCTGATGTTTCTCTGCCATTTCAGTGGAGGTTGATGCCTCTGAAATTGGGGCAGGTGCCGTTTTGTCCCAAAGAGATCCAGAGACCTCTAAAAGTAACCCTTGTGCCTTTTTCTCTCGAAAATTTTCTCCAACTGAACGTAATTATGACGTGGGTAATCGGGAGTTATTGGCCATGAAGTGGGCTTTTGAAGAGTGGAGACATTGGCTGGAGGGAGCCAAACATCAGGTGGTGGTCCTCATGGACCATAAGAATCTGGTTTATCTGGAATCAGCCAAGCGACTTAATCCTAGACAGGCCAGGTGGGCCTTGTTTTTCACACGTTTTAATTTTGTGGTTTCCTTTCTTCCTGGCACTAAGAATGTTAAGGCGGATGCCCTATCGAGGAGTTTCCTTGCGGACTCTCCTGAGTTATTTGATCCTGCTGTTATTTTGAAAGAGGGTGTAGTTCTTTCCGCCATCTCGCCCAATTTGAGACTGGCTCTGGAAGGGTGTCAGGAGGATAAACCCGAGCGCTGCCCTATTGGGAAATTGTTTGTCCCAGACCGGTGGAAAAAGAGTGTGATGTCTGAGATTCATTGTTCCGCGTTGGCTGGTCATCCCGGAATTTTTGGTACCAGAGACTTGGTTAGTCGGGCCTACTTTGTCTCGTGACGTCAGGGAATTTGTGCAGTCCTGCGGGACTTGCTCTCGCTCCAAGCCTTACTCTCGCTCTAGTGGTTTGTTGATGCCATTGCCTGCGCCCAAGAGACCATGGACCCATATCTCTATGGATTTCATTTCCGACCTCCCTATTTCTCAGAGAATGATCGTTATTTGGGTGATTTGTGATAGGTTTTCCAAAATGATACATCTTGTGCCATTACCTAAGTTGCCTTCCTCCTCTGAATTGGTGCCTTTTTTCCTTCAGCACGTGGTTCGGTTACACGGCATTCCTGAGAACATTGTGTCTGACAGAGGAGTCCAGTTTGTTTCCAGATTTTGGAGGACTTTTTGTTCTAAACTCGGTGTTCAATTGTCTTTCTCCTCGGCTTTTCATCCTCAGACCAATGGACAAACTGAGAGAACAAACCAGACTTTGGAGACTTATCTGAGATGCTTTGTGTCTGCTGATCAGGATGACTGGGTCTCTTTTTTGCCTTTGGCTGAGTTTGCTCTTAATAATAGGGCTAGCTCTGCCACTTTGATGTCTCCATTTTTCTGCAATTTTGGGTTTCACCCTCGATTTTCTTCGGGACCGATGGAGGCTTCTGTCTGTCCGGGTGTTGACTCTGTTGTGGAGCGTATGCAGCAGATTTGGGACCAGGTACTGGAGAGGTTGTCCCTCTCTCAGGAAAGGGCCTAGCGGTTTGCCAACCGGCATAGGACTGATGGTCCTCGGTTTGAAGTGGGGGACTTGGTCTGGTTGTCCTCAAGAAATATCCCTATGAGAGTTGCATCTCCTAAGTTTAAGCCTAGATTCATTGGACCTTATAAGATCATGGAGATTCTTAATCCTGTTTCCTTTCGTTTACTTCTTCCAGGGACATTTAAGATCCATAACGTGTTCCACAAGTCCTTATTGAAGAGGTTTGTCGAGCCAGTGGTTCCTATGGCTGCGCCTCCTGACCCTGTTTTGGTTGAGGGCAATCTGGAGTATGTGGTTGAGAAAATATTGGATTCTCGTTTTTCTAGACAGAAACTCCAGTATTTGGTTAAGTGGAGAGGTTATGGTCAGGAGGACAATTCTTGGGTGTTTGCTTCGGACATCCATGCTAGGAGACTGATCCGTGCGTATCACAGAGCTCATCCTGACTGACCTGGTTGCCCAAGTGAGGGTTCGATGACCCCTCCTCAAGGGGGGGTACTGTTGTGAATGTGTTAGAAATGAGTTCTGAGCAGAAGCTCCCTCTGGTGGTTGCAGACAGTGCTGAACCATTTAGTGAAGATTGACAATCAGGAGTTACAGACTGGTCCTATATAAGGGAGGTTCCCTCCCATCAGGGTTGCCGGTGATCAATTGTTCTTGTCTAACTGCTGTTGTTCCTGGTTCACTTGGAAGCCTGCTGAATCTTGCCTCTTCTCCTGCTCTCAGATAAGATATTTTCTGCTTTTATTTTTGTGCTTGCTTTTTGCATTGTTTCCTACACTCTTGTGGAGGTCAGCCAGGTCCCCTCCTGGGGCTTGTGCTCCTCTCAGTTTATCTGAGCCTCTGTTATTTGTTCATTTGCCTTTTCCAGTTTTTTCAGTGGCTGCGACTTAGTTTTGTTACACCAGAGAACTAATTTAGGTGGTAGAGGTCGTGTGATCTCAGGTGTTTTTGTAATTAGTAGAGTTGGTACTTTTTAGGGTTTTTTGGGATTGCAGTAAGTGTCCTTCCTATCCTTTTCTGTCTAGGAAGTTTGGGCCCCAACGTTTGCTCATACTATTTTCTGTCTGTGTCTGTATTTCCTCTTGTCTAACCGCCATTACATGTTTGGGGGCTTCCTATGTTCTTTGGGGATCTGCTCCGGGGCAGATAGTTTTCCTCTTTCTATCTTTAGGTGTAGTTAGTTTCTCAGGCTGTGACGAGGCGTCTAGGACCAACGTAGGTACGCTCCACGGCTGCCTTTAGTTGTGGTGGTTAGTCAGGGTACTGCAATCCAGTAGATTCCAACCTCTCTGGTGTATTGCCGTTTTTGCCTGCTCTCCTCAGCTACCAAAACATAACATTAGACCTGGTCTTCACCCGCCTCTGCTCTCTATCTAACTTCACCACCTTCCCTCTCCCTCTAGCCGACCACCATCTACTCACTTTCTCATCCCTGTCCTCCTCTCCTGTCACCCATGTCCAGCAACATGCGCACTGTTGTGAATGTGCTAAAAATGGTTTCTGAGCAGAGGCTCCCTCTGGTGGTTACTGACAGTACTGAACCTTTCAGCAAGGAGTGGCAATCTGGGATCACGGACTGGTCTGATATAAGGGAGGTTCTCTCCCATCATGGTTGCCGGTGATCAATTGTTCTTGTCTCAATTGTGGTTCCTGGTTCATTTGGAAGCTTGCTGAGTCTTGCCTGCATCTTCTGCTTTCAGATAAGATATTTTCTGCTTTTATTTTTGTGGTTGCTTTTTGCATTGCTCCCTGCACTTCTTTGGAGGTCAGCCAGGTCCCCTCCGGGGAGCTTGTGCTCCTCTCAGTTTATCTGGAGCCACTGTTGTTTGTTCATTTGCTTTTTCCTGTTTTTTCAGTGGCTGCGGCTTAGTTTTGTTACACCAGAGAACTGATTTAGGTGGTAGAGGTCGTGTGATCTCAGGTGTTTTTGCAATCAGTAGTGTTGGTTTTTTTTAGGTTTTTTTTTTGGATTGCAGTGAGTATACTTTCCTGTACTTTTCTGTCTAGACAGATTGGGCCCCAGTGTTTGCTCATTCTATTTTCTGTCTGTGTCCGTGCTTCCTCTTGTCTAACCGCCATTACATGTTCCTATTTTCTTTGGGGATCTGCTCCGGGCAGATAGCTTTCATCTTTCTGCCTTTAGGTGTAGTTATCTCTCAGGCTGTGACAAGGCGTCTAGGATCAACGTAGGAACGCTCCACGGCTACCTCTAGTTGTGTGGTTAGTTCAGGTTACTGCAATCCAATAGGTTCCAGCCTCTCTGGTGTATTGCCATTTTTGCTTACTCTCCTCAGCTACCAAAACATAACAGCGCACCCCTGCAGAAACCTTGCACACATAGACATCCACACACTCTCTGACACTATTCTACCACTGGCATCCATATCCTCACTCCACGACGCAGACAGTGCCACTGCTTTCTACAATGCCACTCTCGCATAGGCTATTGACACGGTCGCCCCTCGTTCTTGGCAGAGTGCGACGTACTACAGACAACCCTGGCACAATAACACCACTAAAAACCTCCGGCAAGTGTCCAGGATTGCAGAGCGGCGTTGGAAGAAAACAAATTCGCAAGACGACTTCACTGCATTCAAACAAGCAACACTCTGTTTCAAATCTGCCCTCACCTCTGCTAAACAGGCCTACTTCACAACCCTCATATCTTCCCTATCCTACAACCCCAAACAGTTATTCAAAACTTTTAACTCCCTCCTCCGCCCACCACTGCCACCTCCTACCTCCCTCATCTCTGCTGAGGACTTTGCCACACACTTCAAAAATAAGATTGACCAAACAAGGCAAGTCTTCATTGTTCAACCACCACAACCCCTTTGTATACCAGACCAATGCACAAACCTCATAACCTCCCTCTCCAACACCACCGAAAGGGAGATTAATTGTCTCCTCTCCAAATTGCACCTCACAACCTGTGCACTTGACCCCATCCCAACCCACCTCCTCCCCAACCTCACCACCACTATTATCCCATCCCTAACCCACCTCTTCAACCTATCACTAACTTCCGGTACCTTCCCTTCTGCTTTCAAACATGCCACAATCACGTCTATCCTTAAAAAGCCAACCCTCGACCCAACCGCTATGTCCAGCTATCGCCCAATATCGCTGCTCCCATTCGCTTCCAAATTCCTGGAGCTGCACTTCCACGCTGAGCTTTCCTTTCACCTCTCATCTAACTTGCTCTTTGACACTCTACAATCTGGTTTCCGCCCCATCACTCGACTGAGACAGCCCTGATCAAAATTACAAATGACCTACTTACAGCCAAAGCGAACGGACAATACTCTATACTCCTGCTTCTTGACCTGTCCTCTGCTTTTGACACAGTTGACCACTGCCTTCTACTACAGATTCTCTCCTCCTTTGGCGTCAAGGACCTCGCCCTATCCTGGATCTCCTCATACCTTTCCAACCGCACATTCAGCGTCTCCCACTCCCACACTATCTCCTCGTTCCACCCTCTCTCTGTTTTAGTCCCCTAAGGCTCTGTTCTAGGACCCCTACTCTTCTCAATCTATACACTTGGCCTGGGGCAACTCATTAGGTCCCACGGATTCCAGTACCACCTTTATGCTGATGACACTCAGATATACCTCTCTGGCCCAAACGTCACCTCTCTGCTGTCCAGAATCCCGGAGTGTCTATCAGCCATATCCTCCTTCTTCTCCTCCCGCTTCCTCAAACTCAATGTGGACAAATCTGAACTCATCATCTTTCCCCCATCTCACAGATCTTCCTTACCTGACCTATCCATCACAATTAACGACATCACGCTTTCCCCCGTACCAGAAGTCCGCTGCCTCGGAGTAACCCTTGACTCTGCCCTGTCCTTCAAACCTCACATCCAAGCTCTTTCTACCTCCTGTCGCCTTCAGCTCAAAAATATTTCCAGAATCCGTCCTTTCCTCAACCCTCAATCTACTAAAATGATTGTGCATGCCCTCATCATCTCCCGCCTCGACTACTGCAACATCCTTTTCTCTGGCCTCCCTGCTAACACCCTCGCACCTCTCCAGTCCATCCTTAACTCTGCTGCCTGACTAATTCATCTCTCTCCTCGCTACTCCTCCGCTTCTCCCCTCTGCAAATCTCTTCACTGGCTCCCATTCCCTCAGCGCATTCAGTTCAAATTACTAATACTGACCTACAAAGCCATCTATGAACTGTCTCCTCCATATATCTCTGAACTAATCTCCCGATATCTTCCCTCACGTAATCTCCGATCCTCCCAAGAACTCCTTCTCTTCTCCACACTTATTCGCTCCTCACCCAACCGCCTCCAAGACTTCTCACGAATATCCCCCATCCTCTGGAATTCTTTTCCCCAACATGTCCGACTATCAACCACAGTCGGATCCTTCAGACGGAACCTGAAAACCCACCTCTTCAGGAAAGCTTACAGCCTGCAATGACCCTGCTACCTCCTCACCATTACCGGAGATATCGCCTCAACCAACAACGGAACTGCTGCAACCCACCAACCTGCTGTCTCCTTCCCCACCATCCTGTAGAATGTAAGCCCGAAAGGGCAGGATCCTCTCCCCTCTGTATCAGTCTGCCATTGTTAGTTTGTTTACTGTAAGTGATACCTGTAATTTGTATGTAACCCCTTCTCATGTACAGCACCATGGAATCAATGGTGCTATATGAATAAATAATAATAACAACAGTTGTTGTAGAGATGTGTCTGCTGCTAGAACTCTGTGTGGCATTGACCTGGTCTCTAATCTGAGCTGCTGTAAACCTGCGATTTCTGAGGCAGGTGACTCGGATAAACTTATCCTCAGAAGCAGATGTGACTCTTGGTCTTCCTTTCCTGGGGCGGTCCTCATGTGAGCCAGTTTCTTTGTAGCACTTGATGGTTTTTACAACTGCACTTGGGGACACTTTCAAAGTTTTCCCAATTTTTCAGACTGACTGACCTTCATTTCTTAAAGTAATGATGGCCACTCGTTTTTCTTTACTTAGCTGCATTTTTTCTTGCCATAATACACATTCTAACAGTCTATTCAGTAGGACTATCAGCTGTGTATCCACCAGACTTCTGCACAACACAACTGATGGTCCCAACCCCATTTATAAGGCCAGAAATCCCACTTATTAAACCTGACAGGGCACCTGTGAAGTGAAAACCATTTCCGGTGACTACCTCTTGAAGATCATCAAGAGAATGCCAAGAGTGTGCAAAGCAGTCATCAAAGCAAAAGGTGGCTACTTTGAAGAACCTAGAATATAAGACATAATTTCAGTTGTTACACACTTTTTTGTTAAGTATATAATTCCACATGTGTTAATTTATAGTTTTGATGCCTTCAGTGTGGATTTCCAATTTTCATAGTTATGAAAATACAGAAAAATCTGTAAATGAGGTGTGTCCAAACTTTTGGTCTATACTGTACATCAGATACAATAAGGCTGTTGCACATACATTGATGAGCAAAAGGATAACACATTTTGAACTTTTGACTTTCAGACTCCATTTCTCATCATCCACTACTGCTTCGAATGTGAGACTACCATAGAGATGAGCGACTTTGCCTCCGGGAGGGTCCAGTCGGGTTTTGGACCACCCGACTTTCACAAAAGTTGAATCGAACAAAATCGGCCTACTAACGGAAAAAGTCGAAGGTCCGACTGAAACTCCAACCGACCCCAATGCAAGTCAATGGGGAAGAAAAGTCGGCAGGGAGTGGAGGACAGTAAACACACCTACAGTGCCCATTTCAAAGCCAACGACATCAATTCTTATTACTTAAGCTTGGCAACCTTAATTTACTTTTAACCCATTGAAAACTGGGGGTTATTTGGCTAAAGATGTTGGGGTGGGCAGGGCTGGCTTCAGGTTTTCGTGGGGCCCAGGCCAAAGTGTCTCAGTGGGCTCCTTTAACACATACCACAATTCATGATGCTCCGATACGGCAGAGAAATATAGGTATAGTACAATGCCAAACACTTCACTTCTTACATTACATGAGTGATATCTATTTTAAATTCTACAATAGCTCAAAAACCGGACTGTATAGTCCTCCATACAGTATTATGGCCACCACATAGTGCGCCATACAGAATAATGAGCCCCATATATTGCTCCATACATAATTGGTCCCATGTAATGTTCCATACAGTATATGATAAGCTCCATATAATGCTACAGTATATGATGGTCCCCATATAATGTGCCATACAGTATAGGACGGTCCCCATAGAGTATAATGAGCCCCACATATTGCTCCATTCAGTATAATGAGTCGCATATAAAGCTCCATACAGTATATGATGGTGTCACGTTTGGCTGCAGCCGCCGAGAAGCGGCCCAGCCCATAATCGCCTCCACGCTGACCGACCACCATGGCGGGGCGGGCTTCCCCCGGGGACGCAATATGGACCCTCCATACCGCAGAGGGGGACCCGGGCCTACCCAAACTAGGGAAGGGCAGAGACCGGGGTTCTGTGGCAGCTGAGCATGTGGACAAGGAAGAGACACGTAGAACTTGATTACACCGCACAACTTCAGGTATAGGGAAGTAAAGTTTACTAAAGTAAATAAGTGAAGACACACAGTACATAAATCAAACATGACTATGCAAGGCTCCCGATTCCACACCTTCCAGAAGGGTATCACCCAGAGGACTCCAAGGTACCAACAGATCACCGCGGCACACATAGGTGGGACATCAGGACACAGGCATGACATCAGTGTACACGAGGTCATCAGAAGGTAGACAGGACACATGAGGACATCAGAATCACGAACTCAGGAACACGAACTGGATCTCAGGAACATGGACAGGATCTCAGGAACACGGACCGGACATCAGGAAACTGGACATCAGGAACACAGCCTGGATCTCAGGAACACTGATTGGATCTCAGGAACATGGACCGGATTTCAGGAACACGGACCGGACATCAGAAAACTGGACATCAGGAACACAGCCTGGATCTCAGGAACATGGAATCAGGACCATGAAATCAGGAACATGGACAGGACATCAGGAACACGGACTGGACATCAGGAACATGGACTGGACATCAGGAACATGGACTGGACATCAGGAACACGGACACAGGAACATGGACCGGACATCAGGAACAAGGAATCATGAACACGGACAGGACATCAGGAACATGGACAGGACATCAGGAACACAGACACCGGAACACGGGCTGGATCTCAGGAACATCAGAACACTGGCATCGGACTCCGGACATCTGGCAACGATCAACAGGTTCCAGACATCGGCATGCGGACATCAGGCTCCGGACATCTGGCAACGATCGGCAGGCTCAGGACATCAGACAGGGAAGGATCGGATCCGGACATCTGGAAGCGATCTAAAAAGGAACCCAAGCTGTTATGTTTCGGTAGCTGAGGAGTGCAGGTAAAAAAGACAATACACCAGAGCAGTTGGAATCTATGGGATTGCAGTACCCTGACTAACCACCACAACTAGAGGCAGCCGTGGAGCGTTCCTACGTTGGTCCTAGACGCCTCGTCACAGCCTGAGAAACTAACTACACCTAAAGATAGAAATAGGAAAGCTATCTGCCCCGGAGCAGAACCCCAAAGATAATAGAAAGCCCCCAAACATGTAATGGCGGTTAGACAAGAGGAAATACTGACACAGAAAGAAAATAGAATGAGCAAACGCTGGGGCCCAAACTAACTAAATAGAAAAGGACAGGAAGGGTACTTACTGCAATCCCAGAAAACCCTGAAAAACACCAACTCTACTAATTTCAAAAACACCTGAGATCACACGACCTCTACCACCTAAATTAGCTCTCTGGTGTAACAAAATCAAAACAGCAGCCACTGAAAAAACTGGAAAAAGCAAAAGAACAAAACTCAGTGGCTGAACTAAACTGAGAAGGCAGAAGCCCCCGGAGGGGACCCAGAAGGCCCCCAAAGAAGTGCAGGACAAAATGCAAAAATATAGCAACAACACAAAAGAAGAAAAATTCTTATCTGGTAGCAGGAGATGCAGACACGACACAGCAGGCTACAAGGGAAACTGGAATGAAGGATTCAGACCAGAACAATTGATCACCGGCAACCCTGATGGGAAAATGACTCCCTTATATAAGACCAGTCAGTAACACCTGATTCCCAGTCCTCACAATCTTCACTAGTACCGCTTGTAACCACCAGAGGGAGCCTCTGCTCAGAACTCATCTCAAACCCATTCACAACACCAAGCGGTCTGGTGCAAGCCCCGCCAGGCTCAACTGGAGACACCTGATCCTTAATGTGCGTCAAAGTTTGCATGAGCAGACGCATAAGTGGGATTCTCATGCTTATGATGGCGTCGTCTGTGCTTACCAGCCGTGTACATTCCTCAAAACACTGAAGGACTTTACAGAGGTCTTTCAGCTTTGACCACTGCACACCCAACAACTCCATGTCTGCCCTCAAACTGCCTGCCCGTGTATCCTCCCACAAATGCATTACAGCCTGCCTCTATTTGCACAGCCTCTCAACCATGTGCATGGCGGAGTTCCACCTTGTTGCAACGTCTATGCTTAGGCGGTTCTTGGGGAGGTGGAGCGATCGCTGCAGCCTCTGCATACGACTGGAGTCTACGGGAGAGCGACGGATATGCGAGCACAGTCTTCGCACCTTATGGAGCAGGGCTGGTAACTCCAGATAATTATTTATGAAGCACTGCACCACCAGGTTCAAGGTGTGAGCCAGGCAAGGTATGTGTCTGAGTTTTGCCAGGGCTATGGCCGCCACAAAATTACGGCCGTTATCACGGACTACCTTGCCTGGCTCAAGATGTAGACTGCACAACCATGACTCAGTTTCTCGCTGCAAGTAGTCGGCCAGTACCTCCGCGGTGTGTCTGTTGTCGCCCAAAGAGAGCATCTTTAAAACAGCCTGCTGACGCTTACCACTAGCTGTTCGATAGTGGGACACCTCGTGTGCAACACTGGCAGCTGCGGATGAAGTGCTCGTGCCACTGCGCTCTGTCGACAGCTTTTGCTTCTGGAGGAGGAGGATCGAATGCCTACAGCCAACTGTTGCCTATACTGTGGGCTAGGCAGCACTGTCCCACCGCCGCTGTCCCCTGTGGACCCTGCATCCACCACATTCACCCAATGCACAGTGATGGACACGTAACGGCCCTGGTCATGCCTACTGGCCCATGCATCTGTTGTGAGGTGCACCTTTCCACTCACTGATTATTTGAGTGCATGGACAATGCGGTCTTTCACATGCAGGTGGAGGGCAGGGATGGCTTTTCTAGAAAAGAAGTGCCGACTGGGTAGGTTATAGCATGGGACAGCGTAGGCCATGAGCTCTCGGAACGCTGCGTTTTCAACCAAATGGAAAGGCATCATCTCTAATGAGATCAGTTTGGCAATGTAGGCGTTCAAAGCCAGTGTACGCGGATGAGAGGATGAGTACTTTATTGTCCTACTCAGAGTGTCTGCTAGGGTGAGCTGGACTTGAGAGCTGCATATGGGGGAACTAGCGGTGGACATGGCTGACTGAGAGGGGATTGATGATGGTGATGGTGATGATGGCCTAGATTCAGTCTTTCGTTGGAAAAACATTGTGATTCCCTGACTGCTTTGGCCTTGCAACGACACCTCAACATTTCTTGCTGGTGGTGTGCTAACCGGTGGGCTTACAGTGGGGGAAGCGATGTAGCGTTGCTGGCTACCTTCAGTCGGAGCAGGTGCACATGTGCTACCTGAGGTTTTGTAGTCCGTCCAGGTTTGCAAGTGCATGTTCATTAAATGTCTAAGCATGCAACTGGTATTCAAATTTCTGAGATTTTTCCCTCTGCTAAATGTCTTTCCGCACTTCTTACAGATAACCTTTGCCTCATCAATAGGATTTTGGTCAAAAAAGTGCCACACTGCACTCTTCCTACTATGGGATAAATTTTCAGGGCTTGCACGCTGTGCTAATTTGACCGTCTGGCCAAGCTGTTCTGCAACTCTTTTTGTTTTTTTAACACGTTTTTGGACTGCTACGGGCCTGCCAGATAACCGCAGCTGCAATGTCGATGCCTGCTGCGGATCCTCCTCCTCTACTGAGCTATTGCCAGCAGCACCCTCTTCACCCAATGGATGCCAATCCGGGTCAACAACTGGGTCATCCATCACCTCCTCTTCAATTTCATCTGTATCTTCCTCTGTGTCACCGTGTAAGGTGGTAGAGTATGCAGGAAGGGGCACCTGAGTTTCATCAGGGTCAGAATCTGGCTCAGTAGACTGCGAGGGCAATGCAGTGCTCTGGGTGAATGTACCAGCAGAATCATATAGCAGTGGCTGGGCATCAGTGCACTCCATGTCAGATTCATCTTGGACTGGGGAATTCAGGATTTCACTTGATAACCCAGGCATGGTATGTGAAAAGAGCTCCAGTGAGTAATCTGAAGTGTGGCCTGCCGCTGTCACGCTGTCTAATGATATGTATACAATGTCAGTAAACTATTAATACAGGAACAACACTCTATACAACAACTAGTATAGCAACATCAGCATGTAAGTATAGAATAGATTTACCTGACACGATATCTGCTGAACTCAGGGTTAATCTTGAGGACTTGATGAGCTGAAACAGGAAAGAGGTGGACCGGGATCTAACCTGACCCTAAACTGGGGTCCTAACTAATCCCTCACCTTGGAGGTACTGATAATGGTTCAGAGGTCCAAGTCTCCAACCTAACCCTGTCTCCTATCAGACCCTGAACCCTGTAATCAGTCCTAAGAAGGATCCTGACTACCACCAAAGGGATATGGGCTGATCTCAGCTAAATACACAGATTAGACATATAAGACAGACAGGATAACACTCGCTTGCATACACACTCAAACACCAAAGGAACATAAATGGTCTGGGAAATAAACTCTAACCAAGTTGAGCTTAGAACAACTAAGGAGCTCACAACTAAAGTCTATACAGATTCATTCCTATCTGTGGTCTGCATGAAGGTTTCACTGGCAACTCCCCAAGCAGACAACCAGGAATTTAAAGGAAACCAATCAACAAATAATCAATTGCAGCCGGGAGAAACTGCACCCAGTCCCAGAACCGAGCACAGACAGAATTAACTCCCTAGCTGCCAAACACAAAGAAACAGCAGCTCAGCTGTGAGAAGTCAAAATGTGCAACCGCGACGATCTTCGTGGCAATGCACACATGACAGTACCCCCCCTTCTACGAGGGGCCTCCGGACCCTCAGGGCCAGGCCTGCCCGGGTGAGTTCTGTGGAAGGTCCGAACCAAACGATCTGCGTTAACATCAGACGCAGGGACCCACGTCCTCTCCTCTGGACCATACCCCTTCCAATGCACCAAGTACTGAAGGGACCGGCGATTCAGACGTGAGTCAATGATCTTTGATACTTGAAATTCCAAGTTACCATTGACCAACACAGGAGGAGGAGGTAGAGGTGACGGTATGACTGGTGCCACATACCTTTTAAGTAATGACTTGTGGAACACATTATGAATTTTAAACGTAGGAGGGAGGTCCAGACGAAATGCCACAGGATTAATTATGGAACTGATCCTGTACGGCCCGATGAATCTGGGACCCAGTTTCCAGGAGGGCACTTTAAGTTTTATATTCCTGGTAGACAACCATACCAGATCGTTCACATTCAGATCTGGACCAGAAACTCTCCTCCTATCAGCCATACGTTTGTAATGGTTCCCCATCGCACTCAGATTATTCAATACACCTCTCCACACAGAAGCAAGTGACGACGAGAAACGCTCCTCCTCAGGAACCCCAGAAGGGCCCCCCCCATTGAAAGTACAAAACTGGGGATGGAAACCATATGCCCCAAAAAACGGGGACTTACCAGTGGACTCGCTCCGCCTGTTGTTAAGAGCGAACTCTGCCAGAGGCAAGAAAGAAGACCAGTCCTCTTGGTTCTCTGAGACAAAACACCGGAGATATGTCTCTAAGCTCTGATTCAGACGCTCTGTCTGACCATTGGTCTGCGGATGAAAAGCCAAGGAAAATGACAATTGCATCCCCCGACGTAAACAAAATGCCCTCCAAAATTTGGACACAAACTGAGACCCCCTATCTGACACCACATCAGAAGGCAACCCATGAAGTCTAACGATCTCCCTAATGAACACCTGCGCCAGCGTTTTAGCATTAGGGAGTGCAGGAAGAGCAACGAAATGTGCCATCTTACTGAACCTGTCAACAACCACCAGTATGACAGTATTCCCTGACGACGGAGGAAGGTCCGTAATGAAGTCCATAGATAAATGAGTCCATGGACGCTCCGGAAGTTTCAAGGGTAAAAGGGTCCCAGACGGACGGGTATGAGGGGTTTTAGAGCGAGCACACACCCCACATGACGCGACAAAAGTTATAACATCTTTATTAGCATTAGGCCACCAAAACCGGCGAGAAAGGAGATCTAAAGTAGCCTTACTCCCTGGATGTCCTGCTAGAGCAGAATTATGATGTGCCTCAATAACCTTTTGTCTCAACTGATTTGGGACAAACAGTCTCCCTGGAGGTCCTGCAGGGGCGTCCCCCTGAGCCTCTAACACCTCCTCCTCAAGCTCAGAAAATACAGCCGACACTACCACCCCTCCTGAAGGATAGGACTCGGGTCATCCGTTTTCCCGGCCCCTGGGAAACTGCGAGACAAGGCATCAGCCTTTACATTCTTAGACCCCGGGCGATAAGTGACGACAAAATTAAACCTGGTAAAAAACAACGACCATCGAGCTTGTCTGGAATTCAGACGCTTAGCGGATTCCAAATACAACAGGTTCTTGTGATCAGTAATAACGGTAACCGGGTGGACTGCCCCCTCCAAAAAGTGATGCCATTCTTCAAAAGCTAACTTAATGGCCAAAAGTTCCCTATTGCCGATATCATAATTCCTTTCGGCGGACGACAATTTCTTAGAAAAGAAAGCGCACGGATGCCATTTACCAGGGGACGGACCCTGGGACAATATAGCACCCACCCCTACGTCAGACGCATCCACCTCCACAATGAACGGCTGAGATGCATCTGGTTGGATGAGAACGGGTGCCGAAGCAAAACATTTCTTCAAAGAGGAAAAGGCTTGGCAAGCTTTGTCCGACCATTTAGAAAAATCCGTCCCTTTTCTTGTCATGTCAGTGAGAGGTTTGACGACAGATGAGAAATTACAAATAAATTTCCGGTAGTAGTTAGCAAACCCCAAAAAACGCTGCAGAGCCTTAAGATCCCCTGGCTGATCCCATTCAAGCACTGCTCTCACCTTTTCAGGGTCCATACGGAAACCGGAGGCTGACACGAAAAAACCCAAAAACTGAAGTTCCTGTACGGCAAATACACACTTCTCCAGTTTGGCGTATAGTTTATTGTCTCGCAAGATCTGCAACACCTGTCTCACATGCTCCTGATGAGACACAAGATCTGGCGAGTAAATTAAAATGTCGTCCAAATATACAACCACAAACAGCCCCACAAGGTGACGAAAAATGTCATTAACAAAATGTTGGAATACTGCTGGTGCAGTAGTCAGACCAAAAGGCATGACTAGGTTCTCATAATGTCCCTCCGGCGTGTTAAACGCCGTTTTCCACTCATCCCCCTCTTTTATCCTAATCAGATTATACGCCCCCCTGAGATCCAATTTAGAAAACCATTTGGCGCCAACAATTTGATTGAAGAGATCAGGAATAAGAAGGGAGTGGATACGGATCTCGAACAGTAATCCGATTAAGTTCGCGGAAATCCAAGCAAGGGCGTAGGCCTCCATCTTTCTTCTTCACAAAGAAGAACCCCGCGGCTACTGGGGAAGATGAAGGTCTAATATGCCCTTTGGCCAGACTTTCAGAAATATAATCTTTCATACCCTGCCTCTCAGGACCAGAAAGATTATACAACCTAGCTTTAGGCAACTTAGCATCAGGAAGGAGATTAATAGAGCAGTCATACACGCGATGAGGAGGCAACTCCTGACACCCCTCCTCAGAGAAAACATCCCCAAAATCCTCCAAAAAAGGAGGCAATGTACTAGGCACGACCGCACTGATGACTGTGTACATGCAGTTGCTTTTGCAAAACTCACCCCATTGGCTTATTTCTCTGGACTGCCAATTAATCACAGGGTTATGTTTAACCAACCAAGGAAGTCCCAACACAATGGGAGTAGGTAGACCCTCCAACACATAACAAGATAATTGTTCCCTATGTATTGCCCCTACCCGAAGGTCAATGTTATGAACCTCATGAACAAAGCTACCTTGGCCGAGAGGCCTGGCGTCAATGGAGAATATAGGGATCGGTTTGACCAATACACTCAGATGCATACCTTGAGCCTGAGCAAACTGAGCGTCAACCAGATTAGCCCCGGAACCACTTTCAAGAAGAACAGACAATCTCTCCACTCTCGTACCAACTACCACCTCCACTGGTACAAGGAACTGAGAAGAACTGGCGGATGAAATACATACTCCCAGGTTGTCGTCCACCACACAACCTGGGATTAACAGTTTTCCGGCGACTTTTGGCTCAACAAGGCACGGGATGGACATTCTCCAACAAAATGTCCCTCTTTCCCGCAGAAAAAACATCTTCTAGTCCTGCGGCGTACCGCCAATCCCCTCCTACGAAATGATGTCCCTCCCAACTGCATAGGCTCATCCGAACAGACAAGGGGAACCTCAACATAAGGGACTTTAGTGGTAGGTGGAGAAACAACAGGGAGTGGGGTTACCTCACCCCTCTCCCGAAGCCGTCTATCAGTACGGATAGCTAAGGCCATAGCAGCCTCCAGAGAAGGAGGAGACTCATACTGAGCCAAAACGTCTTTTAATTTATCAGAAAGCCCATGACAAAACTGGCTCCTAAGAGCTGGGTCATTCCACTGAGTATCTGTGGCCCATCTACGAAACTCAGAAGCAAATTCCTCTGCCGGACGATCTCCCTGCTGTATCTTACGTAATTTAGTCTCAGCAAGAGAGACCCGATCTGGGTCATCATATACCAATCCCAGAGCAGTAAAAAATTGATCTACAGACAGTAGAGCCGGGGATCCGGAGGAAGGGAAAATGCCCAGGATTGAGGGTCCCCTTGCAGAAGTGAGATAACAATTCCCACTCTCTGTCCTCACTCCCTGATGATCGAGGCCGAAGCCGAAAATACAATTTACATGCCTCCCGGAAGGTGAAAAATTTGTCTCGCCCACCAGTGAACCTGTCCGGGAGAGCTACTTTAGGTTCAACTCTGGTTTGCTCCAGGGGAGACAAAACTTTGGACTTAATGTCCGTCAGCTCCATGGATAATCCCTGCAACTGCAGAGCCAGCTGGGCTACTGGATCCATGGTAACTGGAGATAATTTTTATGGCCAGTGAAAATGTCACGCTGTCTAATGATATGTATACAATGTCAGTAAACTATTAATACAGGAACAACACTCTATACAACAACTAGTATAGCAACATCAGCATGTAAGTATAGAATAGATTTACCTGACACGATATCTGCTGAACTCAGGGTTAATCTGAGGACTTGATGAGCTGAAACAGGAAAGAGGTGGACCGGGATCTAACCTGACCCTAAACTGGGGTCCTAACTAATCCCTCACCTTGGAGGTACTGATAATGGTTCAGAGGTCCAAGTCTCCAACCTAACCCTGTCTCCTATCAGACCCTGAACCCTGTAATCAGTCCTAAGAAGGATCCTGACTACCACCAAAGGGATATGGGCTGATCTCAGCTAAATACACAGATTAGACATATAAGACAGACAGGATAACACTCGCTTGCATACACACTCAAACACCAAAGGAACATAAATGGTCTGGGAAATAAACTCTAACCAAGTTGAGCTTAGAACAACTAAGGAGCTCACAACTAAAGTCTATACAGATTCATTCCTATCTGTGGTCTGCATGAAGGTTTCACTGGCAACTCCCCAAGCAGACAACCAGGAATTTAAAGGAAACCAATCAACAAATAATCAATTGCAGCCGGGAGAAACTGCACCCAGTCCCAGAACCGAGCACAGACAGAATTAACTCCCTAGCTGCCAAACACAAAGAAACAGCAGCTCAGCTGTGAGAAGTCAAAATGTGCAACCGCGACGATCTTCGTGGCAATGCACACATGACAGCCGCATCCTTCACTTTTGTTGGGGTGAAGGACACAAGGAAAGGTGTCTGTTGTGTTTTGGTAGCTGAGGAGAAAAAGCAAATACGGCAATACACCAGAGAGGCTGGAACCTATTGAATTGCAGTAACCTGAACTAACCACACAACTAGAGGTTGCCGTGGAGCGTTCCTACGTTGATCCTAGACGCCTTGTCACAGCCTGAGAGATAACTACACCTAAAGGCAGAAAGAGGAAAGCTATCTGCCCCGGAGCAGATTCCCAAAGAAAATAGGACGCCCCCAAACATGTAATGGCGGTTAGAAAAGAAGAAGCACGGACACAGACAGAAAATAGAATGAGCAAACGCTGGGGCCCAATCTGTCTAGACAGAAAAGTACAGGAAAGGTTTCTCACTGCAATCCAAAAAAAACCCTAAAAAATACCAACTCTTCTGATTGCAAAAACACCTGAGATCACACGATCTCTACCACCTAAATCAGATCTCTGGTGTAATAAAACTAAGCCGCAGCCACTGAAAAAACAGGAAAAAGCAAATGAACAAATAACAGTGGCTTCAGATAAACTGAGAGGAGCACAAGCCCCCGGAGGGGACCTGGCTGACCTCCACAGAAGTGCAGGGAACTATGCAAAAAGCAAGCACAAAAATAAAAGCAGAAAATATCTTATCTGATAGCAGAAGATGCAGGCAAGACTAAAGGGTATGCCACACTAAACAATATCGCTAACGGGATCGCTAAAAAAGTCACTATTTAGCGATCCCGTTAGCGATATTGTTCAGTGCGGCAGCTTCCAGCGACGAGCTTCCTGCTGTGATCTCGCTCGTCGCTGGAATCGTTCCGGACCCTATTTCATCGCTGGCGCTCCCGCTGGGTAAGTATCTAATCGCTGTGTGGCACCTTTTCTTAGCGATTTAGCGGTACTTTTGTACCTAAAGTCGTTAAGAAGATCGCTAACGGCGATAGCGTCGTTAACTATATCACTAAATGTGGCCGCATTTAGCGATATAGAAACAATCCCGCTAGCGATCTCATTAGTATGCAACGCTAACGAGATCGCTAGCGGGATAGCTTAGTGTGGCAGTACCTTCAGCAACTTCCAAATGAACCAGGAAGCACAATTATTATTATTATTTATTATTATTATACATTTATATAGCGCCATTTATTCCATGGCACTTTACATATGAAAAGGGAAAAATATAGACAGGTACAATAAACATGTGCTAGACAAGGGACACACAAGTACAGAAGGAGAGAGGACCCTGCCCACGAGGGCTCACAGTCTGCAGGGAGACAAGAACAATTGATCACCGGCAACCATCATGGGAGGGAACCTCCCTTATATCAGACCAGTCGGTGAACCCAGATTGCCATTCCTCGCTGTAAGGTTCAGTACTGTCTGTAACCACCAGAGGGAGCCTCTGCTCAGAAACCATCTCTAGCACATTCATAACAGGTGTCGTTCCTGACCAGGAGCCTGCACTGATGACTCAGTGCTTGCAGTTTTTGAAACTTCAGAAGAGGAGGCGATAGAGCTGGAGGCTGTTTCGGCAATGTAAGCCAAAACCTGTTCCTGATGCTCCGGTTTTAAAAGCGGCTTACCTACTCCCAGAAAAGGGAGCCTTCCAGGCCTTCTGGAGCCAGACGATGACGCAGGCTCAACACCTCCTGCCTTAGATGCTATTGTGCTTTTGGCACTACCAGGAGATGCACCACCACCATCAGTACCAGCTGGCTCCCCCCGCCCACGTCCGCGGCCTCTTCCACCATACTTCCTCATGTTTGAGAAAATGTACCAAAAATACCAGCAGATATATGGTACTGTATCAGAAGCGTACAGCTGTATACAGTGTAAGGGAAAATTTAAATCTCCGTATATATTTCCGGAGTCACACACAGACGCTCTCTCAGTATGGATTTGACCGTAATACAAAAGGCAGAAAAAAGGTACTGTATCAGAAGATACCAGGTGTATATAGTGTAGGGGAAAATTTAAATCTCCGTATATATTTCCGGAGTCACACACAGACGCTCTCTCAGTATGGATTTGACCGTAATACAAAAGGCAGAAAAAAGGTGCTGTATCAGAAGCGTACAGCTGTATATGGTGAAGGGGAAAATTTAAATCTCCATATATATTTCCGGAGTCACACACAGACGCTCACTCAGTATGGATTTGACCAGAATACAAAAAGCAGAAAAAAGGTACTGTATCAGAAGTGTACAGCTGTATACAGTGTAGGGGAAAATTTAAATCTCCGTATATATTTCCGGAGTCACAGACAGATAGTCAGCATGTATTTTCTGTGATATCAGCCGGTACACGGTAGTGTGTGAGGAGCGTACAGCCTTATACGGTGTGGGAAAAAATGAACGCCCGGTAACTGCAGAAAAAAAGAATAAAAGTATTACTGCTGTGTAAAAATCAGTCTGCACAGCAGTGTACACACACCAATACAGTTATCAGGCAACCTAATCCCCAAGAGTGTCACCAGCAAAGCACCCCCACACCATCACACCACCTCCTCCATGCTTCACGGTGGGAACCAGGCATGTAGAGTCCATCCGTTCACCTTTTCTGCGTGCAAAGCAGTAATCAAAGCAAAAGGTGGCTACTTTGAAGAACCTAGAATATAATACATATTTTCAGTTATTTCACACTTTTTTGTAAAGTGTAATGTATAATTCCACATGTGTTAATTCATAGTTTTGATGCCTTCAGTGTGATTCTACAATTTTCATAGTCATGAAAATACAGAAAAATCGTTGAGTGAGAAGGTTGTCCAAACTTTTGGTCTGTACTGTATGCTTAGTGTTGTTGTCTTGTTGGAACACTATGTCGTCCTTTTGATACACATAGTACTTGAGTATACGAAGTAACTCGTCTTGTAGGATACTCACATGTAGCTCAGCATTGAGACCACCATCGATCCGGATCAAGTATTCAATGTCTTTGCTTGTAAAACAACCCCATATCATGAGGCTTTTTCTCCACCAAACTTGACAATTTCTTCAATTTCTCGATCCATTAGCCCCTTTTTCCTTTGTTTCCTCCAAACCTATTTGTACCCATCATAGCCTAGTCTATTGACTTTCTTCTCATTGCTCCAAATCACCCATTTCCATTCTTCTACTGTCCAGTTTCTGAACTTTTTTGCAAAATCAAGCTTATGGCAATATTGAAGTTGTGGCTTTTTCACCTGTTTTCAGGCCACCATTCCAGACTTGTGTAATGTGCGTCGCCGGGTGCTTGCATGGATGTCTGTGAGCTCACTATGACCAAGCATACGAGCCACCTCCATTGCCGTATTGGTCGCACCAGAACCAATAGACCTTGTGATGAGCCAGACTTGTTGACTCTGATATGTTGCCTGGACGTCCGTCTCTTGGCTTTTGAATGGATGGACACACTTCATTTCATATTCGTTCAGATGTCATGGCACTCACATGGGAATTTGTTTGACCGAGAGACCGATATCCATGAGCTGGATGACGCTGTTTCTCTTTTCTTGGGAAATCTTCGTGGTTGCTCCTCGATTCCAACCAATGACCTTTCATTTGGGAATTAACCAAACAACACACTGAGCTATTAGGGAAGGTGAGAACAGGTTGTATTTTGTAGTATACAGGGAAAAAGACTTTTCCACCATCAGGAGCAAAACAGTAACAATGCAGTGACATGAGAAGAATCTGCAGAACTAATCATATGCAAAATAGCTGAAAATCACATTTATGTATGAGATGGTCAAGATGATTGTCTACAGTGGACGGTGAGATATGGAGAATGAAAGTCAAAAGTTTGAAACATTATTTTGCTGTCAGTGTATAGGAAACACTGAGACTGCTGCACTGATCACAGGAAGGAGCGGGACAGCAGCGCAGACGCACTCCACCCACAAAGCACATCCTGGCACTGGCCAGAGTCAGTACATAATCAAGTGTTGGGAGCATGCGCTCACACTTCAGGAAGAATTAATGGTACATAAGCCAAAAAAATGGGGCCAGTGGCTCAAGCACTGCGGTCCACCAGGAATTTGCGTCAGAGGTTCCCCATCCCTGACTTAGATTATCTCCCAAATCTCATCTACAATTCAGCATCACTTTATCTCCCATAATCCCCCTAATGTCCAATTACACTAAATAAAAATCTTATACCAAATATTAATTAGGAGTTTATCTCATGAAAACAAGCACTTTTGCAATTTACTGTCTATTAATATTTGCCTTCGTTCTTATAATTTTAACACTTTTCGTTGCCTAGTAGACCGACCAACGCTTCTGTCGAGTGTGTAAATAATGCGCTGCAGTTGGTCAGGATTGCAATGTAAAAGCATGCGTCAGCGAGTTTGGACAGTTTTAGATCAGTGCTTACAAACTCAATGAAAATGATCTTGCAAGCACTGCACAATTATCTGTAAAGAAAAGTGTTAATATCTCAAGAACGGTTGAAACTTTTAATATGCAGTAAATTGCAAAATTGCTTGTTTTTACAAGCTCTATCTGACAATACCCATTTATGAAGATGGAAATAGCCTTTTAACCCCTTCACCCCGAAGCCTATTTTCACCTTCCTGACCAGGCCAATTTTTACAATTCTGACCACTGTCACTTTATGAGGTCACAACTCTGGAACGCTTCAACGGATCCCGGTGATTCTGGGATTGTTTTCTCGTGACATATTGTACTTTATGAAAGTGGTAGAGATTTATTTGATACGATTTGCATTTATTTATGAAAAAAATGGAAATTTGGTGAAAATTTAGCAATTTTCAAACTTTTTATTTTTATGCCCTTAAATCAGAGAGTCATATCGCACAAAATAGTTAATAAATAACATTTCCCACATGTCTACTTTACATGAGCACAATTTTGAAAACATAAGGTTTTTTTTGTTAGGATGTTATAAGGGTTATAAGTTGACCAGAAATTTTGCATTTTTCCAAAAAAAATTGTAAAACCATTTTTTTAGGGACCACTTTACATTTGAAGAGATTTTGAGGGACTATATTATAGAAAATACCCCAAAATGACACCATTCTAAAAACTGCACCCCTCAAGGTACTCAAAACCACATTCAAGAAGATTATCAACCCTTCAGGTGCTTCACAGGAATTTTTGGAATGTGGAAGAAAAAAATAAACAGTTACTTTTCTTTCTCAAAAATTTTCTTTTAGACCTATTTTTTTTTACTTTTGCAAGGGTAACAAGAGAAAATAGACCCTACATTTTGATGTGCAATTTCACCTGAGCATGCGGATACCCCATATGTAGGGGAAATCTACTGTTTGGGCGCATGGCAGGGCTCAGAAGGGAAGGAGCGCCATTTCACTTTTTTAATGTAAAATTTGCTGGCATAATTAGTGGACGCCATGTCATGTTTGGAGAGCCCTGATGTGCCTAAACAATGGAAACCCCCCACAAGTGACACCATTTTGGAAACTAGACTCCTTAGGTAACTTATCTAGATGTGTATTGATCCCCTTTAACCCACAGGTGCTTCGCAGAAGTTTATAACGTTAAGTCGTGAAAATAAAAAAAATCACATTTTTCCCAGATCTATCTTTGTTAGCTCCAAATTTGCATTTTCATAAGGGTAACAGGAGAAATTGCTCCATACAATTTGTTGTGCAATTTCTTCTGAGTACGCCTATACCCCATATGTGGGGGAATACTACTGTTTGGGTGCACGGCAGGGCTTGGAAGGGAAGGAGCGCCATTTGACTTTTTGAATGCAAAATTTGCTGGAATAATTAGCGAATGCCATGTCGCGTTTGAAGAGCCCCGGATGTACCTAAACCATGGAAACCTTCTGCAAATGACACCATTTTGGATACTAGACCTCTTTGGGACCTTATCTAGATGTGTATTGAGCACCCTGAACTCCCTGGTGCTTCACAGAAGTTTATAACTTTAAGCCGTGAAAATGTAAAAAAAAAAATCAAATTTTTCCCTTAAAAATCTTTTTGAGCTACAAATTTTGTATTTTCACAAGAGCAAAAGGAGAAAATGGACCCCAAAGTTTGTTGTTCAATTTCTACTGAGTTCACTGATACTCAATATGTGGTTGAAAACCACTTTTGAGGCACAGTGAAAAGCTCAGAAGAGAAGTAGCGCAATATTTGAGTGCAGATTTTGCTGCACTTGTTTGAGGGTGCCATGTTACATTGCCAGAGCCTCTGAGGTGCCAGAACAGCAGAACCCCCATAAGTGACCCCATTTTACCAATTAAATCTCTCAATGAATCCATCTAGGGTGCAGTGATCATACTGACACCACAAGTGTGTCACAGACTTTTAGGCTAAGTGCACACGTTCAGGAATGTTTGCAGAATATTCCTGAGCAAAACCGGACTTTTTTCGCGGCAAAAACGCGCGGTTTTTGGTGCATTTTTTGCGCGGATTTGACGCGTTTTTACCGCGATTTTTTTCCTGAACTTTCTAGGTCAATAATATAGCGGGAAAAACGCTAGAAATCCGCAAAATTAATGGACATGTTGCTAGATTTTCCGCGATGTATTTTTTTCGCGGAAAAAAACACACCATGTGCACAAAAATTGCGGAATTCATTCTAAATGATAGGATGCTTAAATTCATGCGTTTTTGATGCGTTTTTTCCCGCGAAAAAACCCGAAAAAAACGCAAATAATCCTGAACGTGTGCACTTAGCCTTATACCATTGGGCAGTGAAGAAAAAATCATTTACCTTTTCACCAGCAGCTCAGCGTGAGGCCCGCGATCGGTGCGCCGTACTAGTACTGCTGTTTGCAGGAACGCATCTCCCGCAGAACAGTACTAATATGTCGGGAAGGAGTTAAAATAGGACATTTCACTTATAGTTGTGCATCTTTTGGTAGTTCTTTTACATTCACTGCCCTTATGTCAATCCGATACGTTGTTTAATTTAAGAATGTAAACTACAAAGAAAGTTCTAGAAAGTGTTTCAGAAACATCCATCTGTCACTGGATCTGAAGGCTTCCACTACACCATGGATAAGTTTTGCTGTCCACCGATAGTTTAAGCTGTCAGCAGCAAAGCTTTGCTCTCGTAGCTATTGTCAAAAAAGATAGCGGTTATTCTGGTAGGTAGATCCCTCGAGAGGCCTTTAATGGTCCCTACTAAACTATTGCCTTTAGCAAGAAAACAGTAGCTACAAGCTCCCTCATCGTCTATGTGTGGAAATGCCATATTGTGACATTACATTTTTTTCAATCTCTTTTGTTTTTTTTCAACAAAACTTACAAGGATAAGGCCTTAATCACATCAATGTTTAAAGGCGGCTTCTATCCTATGAATGTATGCCGTGGAAATGAGGATTGGCGGCCAAAGAAGAAGGATTAAAGTTTTATTTTAAGTAATAATTTAGTACTTTGGTATATCTATTTTTTCTGTGTCGCAGAATGAGAATATGTTAAACATTTCACTCTCATTTTTATGTGGATTTGGCTCCTAAATGGAGCAATGACAGTAAAATATTAAACATGTGGACTCCAGCATTGTGTTAAATATATAATTTAGGTTATTATATATAAAGATAAATACAGCAACTTGTAATAATAAACCCTGAATTGGTATGTAAAGGCAGGTATGAAGGGGAATAAAGTGAAAGGCGCAAGTAGCTAGATACAAACAAGGACATAATAAATAGACCGGACACTGCTGGGTTTTTGTTTTGTTTCTGGTAACTCCTACGAGGTCTCAAACAGAAGTTATAATGGACTAAGTAGAAAAATTAAATCCATATAAGAACCCAGACGCAAAAAAAAGTTTTTTGCACACCACAAATAGTGAATAAAGCCTATATATTGTCTCATGAGAAACCAAAGAAATGAGCTGGAGCATAAGTTGGTATATGCGCAATGTAAGAGCAAGTTCACACTGTGGCCATTTCACAGACAAAACCCAAGAAAAAAAACAACAAATTGAGCATAGATCCTGTAATAAGTAATTAGGTAAATAGTAATAGTACATGTAGATAATATTGGGCACTTAGTTGACACTATTTTGATCATAAAAGCCATCTCACTGCAACAAGGTGACCCATCGGGACGATCCTGTCCTCTAGTATCAAAACCTTACCTTGTGTCAGCCATCAATAAGGGCAGAGCAGGATCAGGCCCCGATTGTTTAGACACCTGTTATTTACAGGTATTATTACTATTTACTATAAGGTATATGCTCAATTGGTTGTTTTTTAAATGGGTACTGGCTGACGAAAGCCTATGCAGTGTTCTTTTACAGTGTAATGGGTACCTGTCACGTCAAATGATGCCATTAACCTGTAGACATGGGGTTAATCTGTGCTACCCAGGACTGATCCATGGGCTACATTGTGTGTAGACAGGGGCAACTGTACCTTTAAAACAGTTCTGTCATGTTGTGTGACTCGACCCAACGGGTGGTCGGTCAGCGGACGGCACAACTCGCACACAACGGGATGGGAAAGGCGAGAGGAAGGCCCTAACAATAGGGAATGAGGGATGGTCACCACCTGAGCTCAAACCTGAGCCTGTCCCTGCACTCCCCTAACGCCCAATGCGTGTCTTTCCCCCCGCCGCCGTCAGGATACCTCGTCCCTAGTTGTCACCTATAACTGCCCTGGCTAGTGCACTGGCCGGCAAAGAGCACTAGCCTCACCACTGAGGGTAATAAGCACAGGGGGCAGTGACAAACACCAAAGGGACAAGGTAACAAAAAACACCGCAATTATCATATGAGCACTGCTGCTAAGCTCCTCACAGCAGAAAACACAGCAACTAGACTCCAAACATCAGACGTGGCTGACACCAGAGAGCTGCTCCTGCTAGGCTGGTTTCCAGAAAGGACCTGTGTCACCAACAGTCAGCTGATGCATCAGGTGACCTTTTAAAGGATGGTGGGAGTGGTCACCACCCACATCAGCTGACCAGCAGAAATGCAGTAACACCAGATTGTCAGCAGGGGGAAAAACTGACTTTAACCCTTGATGGTCCAAAAGGAAAAAAGTTTTAATTTAGTGGATCCAGAGCTGCCACTAATCCAAAAATGGATCGTGACAGGTTCACACAAATAACCGATTTTCTCATTCGAGTGCTACCTGTGGTTTTCAGGGCTAACACTTGTACCTATATTCTATGGGGCTGTACACATGTCCAATTTTTTCCTTGGACCAAATGGTCTGCAAAAAAATTACAGAGACATGTCCAACTTTGATCCGAGAATCAGATCAAAATGATCAAAATGACAATACAAGTCTATGGGTCCAGGACAAAAAAAAAACAATTTTCATAGACTGACAGAATGGAGAAGGTGGGGAAATGTGTTTTCTATCCACATCCCAAAAAAAAACAAAAACTAATGCTGCCCTGATCAAATTCTGATTAGAATAATCAGACCGTTTTTCTCAGATTTGGGGAAATCGGTTATGTGCACCTACCATAAGAACAATTTGTGAGCATACGGTAATTTTAAATATATTTATTATATAAAAAAATTGGATGATTTCTTATTTTCAAAACAAATAAATATAGAAATAAAAATTGGACGACCCATTTAATTATTACCAACAGCAACTGTTATGTTTCGGTAGCTGAGGAGGACAGGAACAACAGCAGGGCAGCCGAACACCTGAGATGTTGGTAACCGATGGGTTGCAGATTCCTAAACCAACGACACAACTAGAGATAGCCGTGGAGCGTTCCTACGTTGATCCTAGACGCCTCGTCACAGCCTGAGAGATAACTACACCTAAAGGCAGAAAGATGAAAGCTATCTGCCCCGGAGCAGATCCCCAAAGAAAATAGGAAGCCCCCAAATATATAATGGCGGTTAGACAAGATGAAAATACAAACATAGGCCGAAAATAGACTGAGCAAACGCTGGGGCCACAAGCTGACTAAATAGGATAGGACAAGGAGAGATTACTTTCTGCAACCCAGAAAACCCTACAAAAATCCAACAATTCTCTGATTACAAAAATACTGAGATCACACGATCTCGCCATCCACTAAATCAGGTCTCAGTGTGAACAAAAACCAAGCCGCAGCCGCTGAAAAAACAGGAAAGAGCAAATGAGCAAATAACAGTGGCTGCAGATAAACTGTGAGGAGCTCAAGCCCCAGGAGGGGACCTGGCTGACCTCCACAAAAGTGCAGAAAACAATGCAAAAAGCAAGCACAAAAATAAAAGCAAAAAATATCTTATCTGAAAGCAGGAGACGCAGGCAAGACTCCAGCAAGCTTCCAAATGAACCAGGAACCACAATTGAGACAAGAACAATTGATCACAGGCAACCATCATGGGAGGGAACCTCCCTTATATCAGACCAGTCAGTGAACCCAGATTGCCACTCGTCGCTGAAAGGTTCAGTACTGTCTGTAACCACCAGAGGGAGCCTCTGCTCAGAAACCATCTCTAACACATTCACAACAAGCAACAGTGTTATGCACATTAATGTAGCAATCAGAGAAAGTAATGGGCACAGACTAACCCTCAAGGGGGCTACACGTGTGTTGAAGGATCCTTAACGCTTAATTTGGAGAAGCAGCGCACATACAGGAGCTTCTCACAAAATCAGAATATCATCAAAAAGTTAATATATTTCAGTTCTTCAATACAAAAAAATTAATCTCCTGTATTCTATAGAGTCATTACACACAGAGTGATCTGTTATGTTTTGGTAGCTGAGGAGAGCAGGCAAAAACGGCAATACACCAGAGAGGTTAGAATCTACTGGATTGCAGTACCCTGACTAACCACCACAACTAAAGGCAGCCATGAAGCGTTCCTACGTTGGTCCTAGATGCCTCGTCACAGCCTGAGAGGTTAACTACACCTAAAGATAGAAAGAGGAAAGCTATCTGCCCC